>CAUZXS010001040.1:2500-45000 GCA_963585895.1 Sepioteuthis lessoniana | reverse complement strand
ATTAGGCAAAATGAAACACCAACAACCTTGTCTAAGATTCAAACTTCAATTTCATTTCTTTTGATGCTAACCATTACACTTAGCATCCAAGGTATTTCTGTGTATATTTATAAATGTCTGTGTGTGTAAGAACTAAAATATTGTAATATCAATTCACAATTCTTCATACTGTGATTTGAAGTTTTACACAGTGGAGAGTGTGGCCATCAGACAGTAACTGTCTGATGAGTGTGGTGTGCCCTGCAGGAAACTTCAAATTGCTGATGTAAAGAATAAGACTTAATATTATAATACTTTAGTTTTTATACAGATGATTGTCTCCTTAGAAGCTTAGGGAACCAGTGCCTATAACGGTTATGCTATGTGTCCTGTAGGTTCAATCCTGACTGCAGGTGAGTAACAATACAGGAATACTTAATACTTGTATCCGGTCATGGCTAATGGAATCAGAACAGGTGACCCCCGTGGATTCAATAAAGGACGTAGTTCGAACTTCCGTGTAGGTCCCTGAGTTCAACAAACACCTGAAGAAGGTTGGAGGATATATCGGCCGAAATATTGTAGAAATAACAATAAAGATGAAGACAATAGTGTGAAAACCCTTAATGATAAAAATATCAATTTAATTTCTTATATTCTCCTTCTTTTCTCATATATATAAAACAATTATTGTAAACAAGCTACTCATCCTGGCAAAAAGTTAAGAACAACAGTTTGTTTTGAAAAGAATGCAAAAAGTACTCCATGACAAAATAGCAGAACTGGCTTAAAACAAACTCTATTGTGATTGGAGCTCCATCCTACACTCCTGTTAATCAGTTTTGTGTTTTTTTCTACTCATCAGACAGGCAGAGGTTACAAGTAGCTACAACAAAGGCAAATGTCAAAATGACTGCTTACACAATGTTTGAATAGTTTTTAAAGAGTGCTCAACTACAAATGATAGGAACCATATTAATGATGACAAACTGCTCCTCCTTTACTAAAATATTGTGGGGAGCAGCTTGTTTATGATAATTTTAAGTTAAGAATAGCCTGATTTTACCTGTTATACATTTGTCTATGTATGTGTAAATCTAAATTTGATTAAAATCAGTATTGGATCCAGTGAAAATGTTTTTACACTCATCAAACATGCAGAATATTTGGGATGTCGTGCTTTCAACCCTGCTTCTGGCCATTATTAGGATCAGGGAAAAATGGTGGATGTTATTTCTTCTGCAGTTCTTTAAATGCTTTTTAAACTTGGCATTTGTCATTTTTACATTCTGATGGCATGCACGAAGCAACATCCAAGCATAATTTTTGACAAGGCTAAATCTATTCATGAGATATTAAATACATTTAAAAGTTTAGTTTTCAAACAGCGGAGGAATTTTAGTTTTCAATATTTTTGATTTTATAAAAAGGGCTTTGAGAATCTAAAGCATTTTATTTCAAATGAAAAAAAAATGTCTTGAAGTATATATATATATATATATATATATATATATATATATATATAATGAAGGTTTTAGATTGCAGATTGATTGCTTTTAATGGCATTATAAACCGTCTAGGGTTATTTTATTCTGGATGTTAAGGAATCATATTTATTGTATGTTCACATTAACATTTTTTTTGTACAGTTGTTTTTTATGGTCCAATTGGCTGGTGCTGTAGAATACATCAACTGCATCTCTGCAGAGGGATAAGACTCCTCCAATGAATGTCCTGATATGACACTAAACAATCTGATGTGAGGCTCTAGTCATGCTGGAGCTTTGGGGAATGCAGAGTACCCTTTTATTGCCATTGCTCCCAGGTCCACTCTGACCCAGATTGGTAGCACCTGATGGGGTCCTATCTATGTCTGATATTTAAGCTGTGTACTTTGACCAGAAGGCTCTCTTTTCAATAGCTACTACACTAAGGTGTAGAGAAGGTGCTACTCCTTTCCCTGGATTGCTCCACTTTACCCATGACATATACCTTATATTACTGAGTGTTAAGCAAGGCAGTATCAAGTACCATCTTTAAAGTCTTTAGTATGACCCGACCCGGGATTGAACCCAGGTCTCCTGGACAATTGGCGAACACTCTACCCACTTGACCAATTGAGCTGGTAGAATAAAAAAGGTTTATCATAGTTTTCTTTCCATGGCTATTTACGTTGCTATGATTAATTTTCCTTAAAGTTTGTTTTATTTGTTTGTCAACGACATAGTTCCACCCCATGAAGATTAATGAGAAAGTCCATAGCCAGACATTTAGTTATGATATACACTTTTAACTGAAAGTCTCAATGTAGAATGTTTAATATATGATTAATATACATCACTGAACTGATAAAGAAGATTATGTTGAAAAATATTTACTTTTTAGAATAAATTAGACAATAGACTTGATGATTTAACTACATACTTGATGATTTAACTACATACATACACACATAATTGATGATTTAACTACATACATACACACATAGAACCCATGTATATTCATAATCTCACAAAATGGTGAGAAATCAGACTTAAAACTTGAAGTTTTCATTAATATTATTTTATTTCCTGTGTAATGTTTCACTGTTTATCATACGAGCATTTTTTAACACAAGTGAAAAGGTTTTAGAAAACTTAACGAAAAACACTGATAATCTTGTTGTATTATATGTTTTTTATAGTGATATATTAGTAATTTCTTTATTTGCAAGATTTGTATATTAAACATTCTGCAAAAAGAACTAGAAATTAGCATCATGACTTTTTGTATTATAAACTTTTTCATTATAATTATAGTTTTTGGGAAATAATTATTTTTGTTAGAGATGTGTAAGCACTATATTCAAGCTTGAGCCATCTTTCACAAAGAATTAGAAATAGAATCTCTGATTTTTCTTGTAAATTTAAACCACTCAATCATTTTCATCTATGTTGTAATTTTTCTGTTAACATTGGTAGCCATTTTGGATAAACACATTTTTTTTATATATTGGTTGAAAGGGAAAGAAAGAAACATTTTTTTAGGAGACGAGATACATCGATGTGTTCATGTTGAAATAAATATCAGTTTGAGAAGAGTGTATAAATCCTATCTTTTCATTCTGCATCGAACACCTGCACATTTTTGCATCATAAGAATCTGCTCTGGGTGTCAATTTTAGTAGATCTATTCATGAAAAACTTAGTTTTAAGGACCTGGTATTTTATTATTGGAGATATGAGGAGAAAAAGAATGGATTATTCAGTATATAGAAATGACTTTTTAGCTTACAATTGCAGGATCTTTTATTCAGGAGTCAAACATCTTTCTTTGCAGACCTAATATTATGCAATTGGATTAGTCAGAGAAGAGCTTCGATGAATAGCCATTTGATCATTTCTCTGTAGCTCTTAGCATATTGCATGTGTCGAATTCGGCATTTGTTCAGCTAGCTTTCTAAATCCTCCTTTTGAAACAGGATTTTTTTTCCTCTGCCTATGTACTTGGCATTTTATAAATACAAGAATATAGGCTTAGATTTTTTTGTTTCCAGTCATGACATGAGTTTAAATATTTGCAGATATACCTGGCATCTTCTCTGCTTAAAACTTATTCTCATATTGTCAACAATGGTTAACATGAGAATTCCCACAATGAGAATTCACCTCATTAAGCCAGTTGATACCAACTTAGATTTTGTTAGAAAAGAATCCATTGGCTAATCTCACAAACTATTGATAGTCATACTTTTAAAATATTTGATAATTTTCATTTTATTTACACTTGTAATATGTATAGAAATTTTTATTCATTTTCATTTTTTAAATAAAGTATTTTCCAGTGATATCATTTCTCGGGTGATTCAGAAGTTTTGCAATATTTCAAGCTACTTGTTTGAATAAAATTTTTTTCATATTTTACCTGATGAGATTTGACAATTTGTATCTCCATATTACATCATTAATTTGATACAACTTGTTGTCCAATCATTGCTGAAATGTTTATTCTTTATTTTCATATAAACATTAATTGTTTATTTCACACCTTTGATGTTAAGTGGTGAAAAATTGCAATTAGAGACATTTTATGCTACCTGTAGAAAAAAAAGGACTGAGTGCAAGGTCAGTGGCAAAATAAATTAATCATGTAGTAGGTTCAGCAACTGTCCACAAACATGTGGCATAAAACTGGTGCAGATGTTTCAAGGAAGCTGACACCTTTGAAGACAATGGGAGATCTGTTGTTGAAGTGTTGGTTTGGGTGGGTTGGGTTTTATGGCATATCAACCATTATAGGTGATTTAATACCAAATCCTTTTTATACATATATATTAAATATATAGGGTTTTGTTTGGTTTTATAGCATATCAACCATTATAGTTTTTTTAATGCCAAATCCTTTTTATACATATATATTAGATATATATGATTTGTAAACACATTTTGTAGATAACATTTTTAAATGAGCCAAGGCTCATTTTTGTACCAAGTTAAATAGTTTCTATTATTTCTACCTAATATGAATAGTTCTATTTATTATTCATTTGTTTGCGCACAGTTAAATGTTTTCAATTATTCCTATTTAACTCTAACTATTCAATTTAACATCAGTCATTTCTTTTCACACAGTTAAACGATCAAACAGTTCTAATTAGTATAAGCCAACAAAGTTAAATAGTTCCAAGTATTGCTGTATATCACTAACAATTCAATTAAACATCAATGATTTGTTTACACAGTTAGATTATTAAACAGTTCTATTTCGAGCCATTCAGTTAAGCATGTCAAACAGTTCTATTTGACCCATAGATAAACCCTATCAGGTGCTACCACTCCGAATCAGAGTGGACCTGGGAGCGATGGCAATGAAGGAGTACTCTACATTCCTTAAAGCTCCAGCATTACTGGAGCCTCCCTATCAGATTAGTTAATCATACCAAGACTCTCGTTGAAGGAGTCTTATTTCCCTGCTGAGATGTAGTCAGTGGAGTACACTGACTACATCTAGCGATTTGGGCCATGGAAGTCCTTGCTTGAAAGGTTGAACAACAGCCAATCAGAAACACTTGTACATTGTCAGCAAAACTTGGTCTTTCACAATGAACTATCAATCAGCACTTACATAAACTTGGCCTTGTGAACAGATGCTTAAATACTCGAAATATGAAAATACCAATACTCTTGACTAATATTTTCTTTAATTTTTAAATTTTTGGTTTGTATTGAACCTCATATTGTCATTCTGCCCCATTGGTGGGGCTTAAAGTATGCTGTATCTCCTGCTGAGGGGTAAGACATGCCCTTCCCCAAAAAATGGTGTCTTGGATATGTTAGTAAACTATATTAGATCACAATCTGATATAGCCTACAATTCTGGATTTCTGGAGAGTGTGGAGTATCCCTTTATTGCCATTACTCTCAGGTCCACTCTGACATGGAGTGGTAGTACCAGTTAGGGTGTCATCTATGTGTCAAATAGATCTGATTGAAAATTATTTTTATTTGATATGAACGTGATATCATATAACCACATACAAAAAACTTAAGAAACTACACAAAAATGTAACTATAAATGTATAATGAATGTGATTTCCTCAATTCTAGGCATAAACTAACCTCAAATGGGTTGATATGCCATTGAAATAAATATGTTTGTTATCTTATGACAATGAGAAACAGCATAAACTGGGAGCAATAATAAACAATTTTCACAGTGATGTATATCCTCTCTTCTTTTGTAGGGGAGTCTTGTTAATCCCACCAGTTGTTTCACCAATTAGGCTACAAGAGCCATTGGTTTGCAAAGGCACAGATCAGACCTACAATTCATTCCTCACTTTGTCTTTTAGCACCATTTAAAAGTCGTTTATACATATTAGTAGTGTTAATAGAATCTTTATTTTTATTTTTTAGAAGAAACATTATCAATAACTAATATTTTCTTGCATTATGTACTTTTTTGTAGCTTTTTACTGTATGTATTCACTCAACTGTTCTGCTGTGGACAGAGTGTGTGAGACAAAGTCAATTTGTAAGCAGGCTAAAACTGGTTTGAATTCAGAGTTTTCTTTCTCAAGATCATTTGCCTAAAGTAAAGTTGGTGACCTTAGTCGTGAGTGACCTGAAGGCTCCCTTTTCAATAGCTACTACACTGAGGTGTAGGGGAGGGTGCTACTCTATTCCATGGATTGCTCCACTTTACCCTTGATCCTTACCTTATAATGCTGAGAGTTTAGCAAGGCGGAAGCAAGTACCATTTTTTTGAGTCTTTGGTATGACTCAACCTAGGATTGAACCTCGGTCTCCCAGACCATTGGCAAACACTCTAGGCAAATGGCTAATGGCCAGTCAAGGCTAAAAACCCATTTCTATCAAACAACTGAGAGGAAATTAGGGTGAGGCTAAAGAGTAAGCTCTTTGTTGCCATAGTAACTATGTTTAATCAGAGCTGAGTAAATCTGGATGCAGCTACCTAACACAATATTCACTTGTATCTTACCGTGATATTCTAAAAGGATCTAACTCAGATACTGTAATTATTCTTGTATAACACAGACTTTTTTTCCCACATTTTAAGCAGAAAAGTTTGGGATGTGTAGAGTGTTCACCAATGGTCCGGGAGACCTGGGTTCAGTCCCAGGTTGAGTCATACTTAAAAAATATGGTAAAGTGGAGGAATCCAAGGAAAGGAGTAGTGCCTTCCCCTACACCTCGGTGTTGTAGCTATTGAAAAAGGAGCCTTTGGGTTGCCTTCGATTACAGTCGCCAACTTGACTTATTATCCACAAGAACTAAATATTACCATATTCAGAACTATATATCACCATATTCAGGACAGTATGACTGAATGTAAGTTACAATAATGATCCATACTAATGCATAACAAACAATCTATTTTATGCTATTACAGAGAAATATCTAATGGAATGTGTGTTTGTTTATAATTTAGTTTCTACTAATGTCAATTTATTTTTGCCACAAGCTTGTTGCATTTTTGTGTGAACATATTCAAATTTAGGAGTATGTGTTAGACATAAATATTTACAGCAATGCTTAGTTTAGCTTCAGGAAAAGTGCCATTAAAATTGCAATTATCCAACTTCTTTGATTGGCATTTATTCTGCCCTACTATTTATCCATAGCTGAGGGAGGATTAATGGATTCATGCCTTTCCAAGTGTAACGTGAAACTCAAACAACTTTATGCAGAATTTGAGCTCTGCTCATGTTTTCTTCAATGATAACCATTGCACTAAGTGCACATTTCTTCCTTGTTTTTTTTTTTATGACAGCACACAATAATACAAACTCAAAATGATAATAAAACACGAGTCCTTACCGAGACTCAACTTCATGTTCGCTTACCTGGTTAAATCTATTTATTGCTTTGCCAACTTACCTATAAATAATAATCTGGCAGACCTATGAATCTTCATTGCTCAGTTGGTCGAGCCACTGGCACAAATGAGACATGAGTTCAAGTCTCACAAAGAGCTTATCCTTTATAATTTCTAATTTATGTTACTCTTCATTGCTATCCATAGACGACCTGAGTGAGTTGTCAGTAAAAAGTTAAAGAGGAAAGAAAATACTCATCATTATCAAGTCGTACTGAAAGCACAGATTCTCTGACATTTTCTTGTCATCCGTTCCAGTCAGTCGTTTCTCTTGCTCGGTCCTTTAGACGGCATCCAGTGTCTGCACTGAGCTGGTAGATGAAAGTTTTTGCTGGTCGGATAAGCCTGTTGTGTCTATGGGCAAAAGTCTACAAGGTTATGTCACTGAGGAGTTCATCTTGGCTTCTCCAGCAATACCCAGCATGTCTTGTTGGTGAGATAGGAGACAAGTGGCTGTACAGCTGCTGTTTTGTTGGGTGCTGTTTCCAGAATTTGCTCAAAACAGCATACAGCACTCTTATGTAGTTCTCATCTAAGTTTTCATAAAGTTTAATAATGATATTATGCGTTCTTTCTTTATTGCTTATGCTTCAAAGTATAGAAAGTGGCTGTTATTGGGGGGGGTTATTGCACTAGATAGCTGAAAATATCTCAATTTCTAAATTTTGTTAAAAAGGTCCAAATAAAACAACATATGGATGTAAATTTTTTTGTATTTATAATTAAGTTATGTAAAAATGAACAAAAATTTTTTGAAGTGAGTAGTTTTTAAGATTTGTGACTGTTATGTAAATTACTTTGATGTTTTAGCCCCTAAATTCAGTCTCCAATCATGTTTTGAAAATTTCGTTACCCACGTAAACGTAAAAGTTTAAAGTGAAAAATCCTTTTTTTCTATTTACTTAAGGCATAAGCAATTGGCAAATTATACTTTCTGTCTTGGAATGAGAAGAAGTAAAAATTTTGTTAAATAATGCAATTCAATAATATCTCAGTGACTAATATTTTTAAAGAATGAAGACTGTTTTAAAGATTTAGAAAGCATATATTTTAAATATTGAATTTTTGGATTTATGTCCCAACAAACCCCTCTGCGAAAGTGAACTATACTTATTCTTCAAAAAGCACATTTTTTTCTTTTTGTTTGTTTTGGGGTAGGATAATATTTATCACTGTATTGGTTAGTTTTATTCATGGGTTATTTAGTTTTCTTTGAAAGGTCATTAAATTTGAATATAGAATGTACCTTTTATCATAGAGGGTTTTGGGACTATTGTCTTCATCTTTATTGTTATTTCCACAACGTTTCGGCATATATGTCCTCCAGTCTTCTTCAGGTGTTTGTCAAACTCGGGAACCTTCACAGAACTATGTCCTTTATTGAATCCACAGTTTCCTATTCTGATTCCATTAGCCGTAACCTGTATTGTTACTTGCCTGCTGTCAGGATTGAACCCGCAACCTCCAGATGATTGTTTCCTTAGAAGCTTAGGGAACCAACGCCTATAACTATTACGCCAATTGTCCTGCTGGACAGTTTAGAGTGAATTTTTGGGACTTATAAACTTAATGTTCTTACTTGACTAGAATTACTACTATTATGTATGATTTTTTTTTACCTGTGCTCATATTCTGAAACCAAACCAAACATAGATATACAGTAATACGCATACAGACATGTACATCTACGTACACAGACACAACACATCGAGATATGGATGCTAGTCAGACACAGAGTAACAGGCATGCACACACTTATGTTCAAAAATGATTGCACACACTTGCATACATACACATTAATAAGCACAATGATGGATGCATGCACATGCACAGATGCTTACATAGTTGAAGGCACTCACATCAAACACATGCTTGTATCAGAAATGCATGCACACACATGTACATATATATGTAGTAATGAGCACACTGCTACATATACAAAGACACACACATACACACTTAGTTAAAATCACACAGGCACACATAGGTTCAGAAATACATGCATACACCTGTGTACACTGTAATACGCTCACAGACCTGTACATTCATATACACACACGCACACACGCACACACACACACACACACACACACACACACACACACACACACACACACACACATAGGATGATGTACGCATGCACACAATTACACTTTAATTCAGAAATGTATGCACACACATGTGTACATACATAAATAGTAATAAGCACACCGACATGGACATACATGCTCACAGATAGGCAGGTATGCACATGTATATACACACACACACACACACGCGCGCATACACACAAAGGCACACATCCATTGAGAAGCTCATGCATACACTTGAATATATATGTTCACTGGTGAATCCTGTCTTCATTTTCCAGTCAAATTTTAAACTTCCATTTCATCAGTTATATAAACAGATTAAATTTAGCATCATTGAATTAACACTTCCTTATTGAGCTTTTCTACACTTACTTTGCTTGTAAAATTCCACATCTAAAGCATTGTTCAATGTCTTTTTGACATAGTCCTCTCATCATTCAATTTAAATCTTCCATGATCATTGAATCTGAATTCATGTACATTTGTTGGAAATAGTGGAGACAGACATCTGGCTATGTGCTGGACTGTACAGCTTTTGAGTCAGCCATTCTCCTCCTAGTACTGGTTTAAACCAGACCTATTTTGATCTTCACATATTATAAGCATACTCTAATTTGTCACCTTGGTAACAAGCTTTCTCTTGCCTCTAAAGAACTCCACATGGAAGAGCCCACTATGCATAGTAGAGATATGCAACATTCCATTTTAGTCAGATCTAAATTATAAGGTCAGGCATATTCACTGTCCTCTATTCTTGGTTTTGTTTAGTTTCTTTATTTAATGGCATTTCAACATTTATGGGTTATTCAATGCCAAAGCCATCCTTTTAGAAGAACAGCAATGATACTATTTAATCCATAGTTGGCAGGATAAAGAAGTTCATACCTTTTACAAGGATCTTAGTCCAAAAGTGAATGTAATAACATGTCTGGAGTTTGAACCTGCTTACTTAGAGGATGTAGTCCAGCACTTTAGCCACTGCACCATTTGGACTCCTCCCACTCTGTGTTGGCACAGAGGCTGAACCCTTCCTGAGAGCATAGAGTATTAAAGCTTGTGTACGTATTTACCTTTTGAAACAATGATGAAAAGGAAGCCTAAGTTGAATCCTGAATGGATCAAAGAATGAGAATTTATATCTGAAAGCAGAAAAGATGATTTTCATCTCTTCTGTATGGTATGCCATTGTGATGTAGAGATTGGCAATAAAGGAAAGAGACCAGTTTATCAACACATCACTACAGATAACATTATAAGACATCATTTTCTTGCCAACTACTCATTTTTACTTTGTAGTATTCTCCTTTAGGGAAATTTGAAAACCACCACCCTTGTTGGAAATTTAGTGTGGTTAGTGATCACTGCTCTGTTGATGATTGTTATTCAAATGGGAAAGGAAAAATACTAAGATACAACTTCTTTTTGCATTAGGAACTTTCTATGTTTTTATTCTCTCCATTCAATAACTGAGGCAGTGGATTCACGAAGGAATGGACTTCTTTCCTTTTGGAACAGGACCCTTCTTGTATCTTTGCTTCACTCCTTCGCTGTTCACTGGAATATTTAACTCTTGCACCTCATCAACTAAAAGAGTAAGAGAGTCTGAATCCCAAAACCCATAATACACCCCCCCACACACACACTAGGGTTCACTGAACATACCACCCTACTATTGCCTGGGTTAGGTGACACTTAAAATCATGACCTCTGCAAAATCATGGAGTGCTAGATCAAGCATATCATATTACTGAAGAGATGTTTAACTCTGTCAACTTGAGCCTCCACAGTATTTGCTTTTAAAGCAACTGCTGTGATGTAAAAGGTTAGCATTGGTTAGTGGCTAATCAAGCTTATATTTGTTTCTGCCTTCCACCAGATAGGACTTGATACAAAGTCAAATGACCCAAAGGTCGGATTATATTGAGGAGGAGATGGTCAGACGCAAGCCAAAGCTCCAGCCCTGCTGGTCTATGCTGGACATTGGCCAACTTAGTGCAATATGGGCCTGATGAGCCTAGCTGGACATGGACCTAAACATGGGTTCAGGCACGGATGCCAGATTATAACTCAAACTAGACAGTGAGGTCCAGTGCTATATAAAGATGTCAATAATGCAGCTTCAAGTCTGCCTTTGGGCATTGACCGTCCAGCACAGATACCAGACATGATGCAGAAAAGCCACTGCACGAAACTTGTGGCTAATCAAGCTTCCTTCTAAAGTTATTCTTTATGAGAGATTTATATAGACTCTCTCTTATACTTAAGCAAATTAGGCTGACTAATTTGCCAGTATCACTGCTGCAACAAAAACCTATAAATATTACATTGAATTATGAGACAAGGCTACATTTTCATCTCACATTCAAACAATGTGACAGAACAACTAGTAAAGTTTGTTGGTATCCTAAGGTATGCCAAAGACTATGGATCACCATGAGACTTTGACACAGTTGCATGCCTGAATTCTAAGTTTATGTGATGTAGGTTTTGTTGGCGATATAGCTTGTGTATGTTTCTGTTTTTTTTTCTTTTTTGCAGCATTTTACATATATATAGTGTGTGTGTGTGTGTGTGTTCAGAAAGTAATTATGTTTCTCCAGAGAAGATATAAAAACAAATGTAAGTTATATATTACCAGTAAAAATGTCATCTGGGTAAAAAAATCCCCCCAAAACAGCCAACTAATCAATTGCAATTTTTTGCTAATAGAATAATATATTTTTGGAACAAATTACCTTATAATCAGATTAAAAACAGAAATAGTGTAAAAGAATTTCAGATTACATTGGATGATTTTAGAAATTATTGTAAGAAAAAATTTAAAGGGAGATTTTGGGGAACTTAACAGAATTTGATCTTTGTATAGATACGGTATTAATAGTGTATTTGTTCTGTGAAGAGAATTTTTTTTTAAGGTTGATGTAAAAAGATTGTAAAAGGGGAGTTGCTCAAGAAAGCATTATAAATAAAAATGTAATTTATTTTGAATGACCCCTAACCCCTTCCCCAAAAGATAAGATCATAAGAATGGAAGATTCTTCCACATTCTCTATATACACTAGATTTTGCACCGACAGAATTTCATTATTGGCTGAACATTCAGAAAGGAAGGAGCAGTTGAAAATAGTCTTTCAAAGTATTCTTTTGGGAAAACCCCAGCTTTCTTTAATTGTGGAATAAAAAATTTGCCTCCCATTGGGCCACAGTCACCGGAAATGAAGAGGATTACTTTTTAGATAATATTTTGATAAGTATTATAAAAATTGTTTTTATATCCTCTCTGATGAAACATAAACACTTTCCAAACACCCTAATATATATATATATATATATATATATATATATATATATATATATATATATATATATACTCATTCTGGTCCCAAAACAAACAGCTATGCTGTCAACAAATCCTTTATCTGATAATCTGGATCAAAGTACCATTTCCACTTAGTGATCTCTCAGTATTTTAGAATGTTTATATCCTCCTTGGTAAAACATAATTACTTTCTGAACACCCTAATATATTTACAGAGAGAAGAAATGGGGACAGATGAATAGAGGTTAGGAAATGTAAAAGAAACTTAAGAAATGATATTGCCAAGTTTGTTGAACTTTTGGATGTTTTATGGCTTAAAGTCATTCTCTTCTTTGTGGCGCCTAGAACTTTTTAGAACCCTCTAGTTAAACTTTGATGGCTTCATTTCATGATAAGCACCTGTCCCAATATAGAACTTTGGCAAATCTTTATTTTATTTTCTTGTAAAACCCAGTTTTTCATTTCTTTTACATTTCCAAAGCCAAATTTTATTTTTAAAAAAAGAGAAAAAGATTTTTCCTTGATTTGGCTGAGAACTTTTCAGCTCTCTTGATATTTCAAATGATTTAATGCAGAATTTAGTCATAATTCAAATTTGAGCTTTCTAAGATTTTTTTCTTGCTTTTTTGTTTTGTTTTATAAAGATTTTTAGGAATTTGTGGAAAGTTTAGAATATGAAGAAACAAGTCCAAATATATTTCTTGAGACAGTTTTTTATCAGAGAGAAACAAGATTCTAATTTTTCCTTTGTCTTTTTCGATTATGGCAAGTGATTCCCAGAATAACTCAGCTCTCCTGAATTGCAACCAAGACAGAGCAATACAAACTTTGCAATGGTTGCCAATAGGAATAAATGGAAAATTGTCTCTATTCCACAAATGGATTCTTTTTACAACATCAGCCATTAGATTAATATCACTCTTGCGGTTAACTATACCATATCTTCTGAGAAATGGGGAAAGTTGATTAATCAACAATTGTTGATCTAAAAAGAATAATCTCTTGTTGATTGAGTGATGTAAGTATATTGTTAAAGTCTCATGTAGAATTATTAAATATGCAATATTACAACATATGCATGTATCCAGACTAGTCAGCCTTTCTTGGGGTTTGTTATAACCAGATTTTGACTGTTTACCATTTAACCTCTTTCAAGTCAGTATATTCTCCAAGTTTTGATGTGAAACTTGCATTTGTGTTCAAGTCATGGATTTTGCAATATTTTGTGTATGATTTTTCAGACTATTCTCCTCATCTTTATTGTTATTAGTTGTAACACCATGTTTAAGCCACTGTATCCTCCAGCCTTTCTCAGGTGTCCGTGGTTTATCTGGGTCTGGAAATGATTCAACCTGGTATATCCTTTTTAATGTTTGACTGTTGATCAAACTAGGCATTCAAGAAATATGAAGATATTATTTAAATAATGATATCATTGTTTTCACGCCTATCAATCCAAGAAACATAAGAAGTTATTTCTCGAAAAGTGTCAGGAGATGATTTTGATATTTTTTGGACTTTGGAAAAGATGTCTCAAAGAAGCGGTATATATATTGGGTCCTGTTGACCCTTTGAGTAGACCAAGTATAAAAATGATCTCAATCCAGGAACCAATAATTGAAAAGGTCAAATGAAATTGTTTTAAAGAAAATCACTTTAAAAAATATGCATCCATGCAATAGTATTGACACAGTCACAGCTGACATCACTGTTTTATGTGAAATAAATATAAATTACCTCAGTCAGAATTAAAAGCTGTTTTCCCATCTTTTATATATGTTGCTACTGCTTGTGCCGGTAAAATAGTTTTCTCAGTTGATCAAAATTTCTTCTTTCAACTATTGTAGCATATCAGAGTCAAAAGATTTGTCATATAGAAGTGGATTATATTAATCATTTTATTATTTAGTTTGATGAGGTTGTGAACTGGTTATAAACCTTTGAGTGTAAGTGTAGTTCATCACAAAGGTCAAACACATGCACAGGTGGTGACCAGGTTTAAACACCTCACGTCAAAATAACATTGGGGAAGACAGGATATGGATAATAAACAAATCAAAGCTTGTCAACCGGCATGGGGAAATAAAAGTTAATGACACGTGTTCTAATATGACTTGCTGATGCTATAATTATGAAGATATTATATAAGCAAAGATCATTTTGGATTTTTGAAGAGTTGAGATTTGAAACCCAAAGAGACAAGTTGGTGCGATTCGGTCAGGTAGGGGGTGACTCTTTGTAGCTGCAAGTATAATTTGCTCATATACCCTCCAAGGTTTTCCTCTCTCGCCTCATGTTTGTCTCAGACTGCTAGAATTGTAGACAGCCTGATAAAAGACATTTTTGTATTCCAAATGACAGTCACATTATCATTTTCAAAATTTTAAATTTTCAACATCGTCTATCATGTTACAACCTCTGATTTAGTGTCATAAACTTTACACCAGTACTACCATTCCAGGTCAGAGTAATGGCAATGAAGAGGTACTCTATACTCCTCAAGTTCCCAGAACTGAAACCACACTATCAGATGGATTAGTTTTATTCCATTTTACTCTTTCTTTTTTTTTTTTTTTTTGGTGGGGGTCTTACCCTCCTGCAAGGGATACAGTCAGACCCCATTAACATAGCTAATATTAAGAACAATTAACTGCTACAAGATAACTTCTAAGTATTGACAGCAGAAAAAAAAACCCCACTAGAATAGATAGCAAAATACTGGAGAATGCAATGACCAAAATATTGTGACTATAACAACAACCAAGATGAGGAGACTAATCTTGGTACATTGTTATATAAGTTTGATATGTATCTATAGTGCAGAAGTGGACTGTGGCCAGAATATGGTGTTTTATCCAGGAAACCATCTACTGGCACAACATGATCCCTGAGGATGACATTTTGCATCTGACTACTCCAGCCAATGTGAAGTTGGTAAGCAGATTGACGCAGTGGCACCGTCTCCAGGGGCGGAATACAGCCCATTCCTAGTTTGAGATCTCGTGTGGGTCAAGGCCCAGCAGAGCCAGTGTGCACCCAAATTTGACAAAGTTTAAGTGAATAATCAACACTCAATCCATCCTGGTGGGCAGAATATCTTGCTATATGAAGGACCTCTGCTTATTCTAGAGATCCATCACATCAGAGGAAGACCCTAACAACAGCACGTCTTCAAAGAGTGAATCAGAACGTTTGTTTCACAATAGAGATGTGGAGTCAGGAGAGAAAATGAACTCCCTTATACCTTATCAGTTCTTTGAAAGTGACTATCACCAGACTGCCACTTGATCATGAGATCAGGGAGAGGGTAGTGAGCCAAAGAGAATACATATGGTTGCTTTCACTGCAAAGGGAAAAATAAGGCTTACGTCACATGAAATTGGAAGTGATGAAAAAGAGGTTTATGTGAAGAGACCAGTCTATTTATATGATCAGTCATTCATGCTGATTGGTTGGTGGGTTGGACCAATCAGTGACAACCTATGGAAATATAAACTAGCCATTGCTTAAGACAGGGTTGCAGTCATATGAAGAAAGATGGCTCTAGAGATGCAGAGAATTTGAAAGTGGTAATATAATATGCTGAAAAAAGAATGTTTTGGCCACTAAAACTACAGAATCTGATACAGAAATATTATATAAATGATTTTAGATATGTATTTACCCAACCCATCCCACATTGACAGGATGGGATACAAAGTAAATTTTTAAATGGTCTACGGCTGGTTTGAATTCAGTTTTCCTGTTGCAAGTTCTGGTTGACCTGCCAAGACTAAAAAGTCCAGTCTGCTCTCCTCCTATTCACCCATAGCTGAGAGGAGGAGATGCCTATCTTTCCCAAAGGCATTGGAATAATGTGAATGCCAATAACCTCATGCAGCATTCAAACTCATGTAATCATGTCCATTTCTTATAATGATTATCATTAGACCATGCACCTCTATTCAATGATTTCATGTAACTGTTGGGTGACAGAGCTTTTCATTTACAATCAATGACATTAAGGTTTGTCTCTTGTGGCTGATTCCTGTCACTGTACCTATTTTCATTATGTAAGCAATTTCACGTCTTAATTCATATTGTCGATTCTTGTTGCCTGACCACATCATTTGGATGGCTCCACTTTGACAGCCAATGATGTACACATCATATGATTTGTTTTTGATAACATTATTGGAATGATTTGCACCAGTTATATTTTATCGGTTATTTGATGCTAAGAAGGATATTTAATCATTTCCTACTTAGCAGGTTTCAATATTACCATGAGTATATTCATTGATGCACTAACACTGAATACACGGAAAGGAAAGATGAGATAAACTCATGGGAGTATTTCAGACATTCAAAGAATGCATATGATAAAATATATAAAAAAATGTTCCAACAGAATGTGTCCAAAAACAGATGAATATATTGTTCCAAGAAAAGAGTGTAAGGAGAAGTTTAGGAATGGTGAAGATCTTTATAAATTATTTTGCCTGAGTTGGAGACAAATGTCTATTTTCTGTTCAAGGAGTAGAAGTGTAAGTTTACATGTTTTTTTTACCTGTTCCTATTTGATAATTGTCATTTGTTTACATACAGTGATATAGTTTCAATTATTCTTATCTAACACAACTAATTTGCAAGCAATTATATGGTTTCAGGTAATTAATAATAATCTTTAGTAAACAATTATAGTTTCATGTAACTATTCTTAATACAAATAATTTACACACAGTTGTATTCTATTGAAGTTTAAATTTAAAAAAATTTTTTTCAAACACATTCCTAATGGATGTAATAAAATTGAGATTTGGTCTCAAACTAATTTATGAATTTTGTTCCTTTTAGTTTTTAAGAAAATTGAATTCTCTGATTCTATACGACTTGCAGTGACATACTTTCTAGCTGATTGTTGCTTATTGTTAGAGAATGCCTTTTAATAAAAAAACCCTTTCTCCATGAGGAACAAAACAATGTTTTTACATTGAAACCTTTCTGTGGGTATGTATAAGTATGTATATACCCAACCCCTCCATTGCAAACAAGATATGACACAAGATCAATTTTTGAGTTCAAAGTTTTCATATGAGACTAGTTGCCATACCAAGGCTAAAGAAATCAGTCTGCCCTACTATTTATCCATATCTAGGAGGAGAACAGATGGATTCATGCCTTTTCCAAGGTCATTAGTGCAAAGTGAGATGCAAACATCCTGGATTTGAACTTGGCTTGCCAATTCCATTTCTACAATAAAAACCATTGCACTCAGTTCAACTTAATATGCAGGTCGGCTGAAAAGTTCATGGAATGTGACCAAATGAGGTTTATTTTTCAACATAGTCCTTGTTGCAGTTCACACACTTCTTCTATTGGTGTTCCGATACTTGGAGTCTATTAGTCAAAAAAGTAATCAGCAGCAGATATAACATCATTCATATGAACTTTTCAGCTCTTCCCCCACCGTCAGTATGCATACTAAATTTGGTAACTCTACATTGTATAACTTAGTAGTAATTAAGTTGACCAACTGTAGTCAAGAACAACGCAAAAGCTCCCTTTTCATTGGCTACGACACCAAGGTCTAGGGCACTACTCCATTCCTAGATTGCTCCACTTTACCCTTGATCTACACTTTATAATGTTGAGTGTTAAGCAAGGAAGCATGAAGTACTATTTTTTAAGTCTTTGGTATGACTTGACCTGGGATTGAACACTGATCTCCCGACAAACACCCTAACCATCATGCCAAGGGACTGGTACTTTTACTAGATAAGACAGACAATCAAATTCTTTATTATCAATACTGATGACATAGATATAAAAGTTATAGAAGTTAGCTAATCATATAAAAAAACTTAAATCTTTGACCAGTTATGTTGCTAGCTGAAATGGTCTCAGCATCAGAATAACCATCTTGGCTTTTGCACTGCTTTTTCAGGCAAATTTCCTATTCAACACATTTTCGTCATTTCTGAACTGATTATATTATTAGATTGTTTGGAAAAATAATAGCCAATATCATTACACATTCATGTGTGAATAAATATATGGATAACATAACAAACACAATGAAACAAATTCAAGGTGTGAAAATCAATTTGATGTTGTGTTTATATATTTATTGTGACATTTACGTGTTTATATACATATTGTGACATTTTATCAGATGATAATTCAGAATTTTTTTTAAATTTTAGGAAATACATTGGAAACAAACATTAAAACTGATTTTGAGATTGTCATGGTAACATAATTAGGTACATCAATTACTTTGAAACTTAAAAAAGTGGGAACCAAAAAATATTTAAAATAGGTGCTCAGTATCAGAAGACTTCTATCAAGGAAAAAGGAACAAATGAGTTGTTTTTATATTTTGCAATTTACATTTAAACATTTTAATTATACATACACACACACACACACACACACACACACACACATATATATATATATATATATATATATATATATATATATATATATATATATAGGTGATTGTAAATTTCTGTTTGTTGGGTTTTATAGCATATTAAACTTTGTAGGTTATTTAATGCCAAATCCAAATAATCAGTTCTATTTAAAACAATTCAGTTTAGTATGAGTACACAGTTTGTCAAAAACATTTTTATTTCAAACTATTCAAGCAGTTATATATAACAATTCAGTTTAGTGTAAATACAGTATCAATGTCAAAAACAGTTCAATTTCAAATGATTCAGTTTAGCATAAGCACACAATTTAAATGTAAGTACGGTTTAATTGTCAAAAACATTTCTATTTCAAGCTATTCAGTTTAATTAAACAATTCAGTTTAGCATAAGTGTGCCGTTAGGCCCTATCTATGGGTTAAATAGAACTATCAGGTGCTACCATGCCGGGCCAGAGTGGACCTGGGAACAATGGCAATGAAGGGGTGCTCCGTATTCCCCAAGGCCCCAGCATTACTGGGACTTCACCATCAGACTGTTTAGTGTCATATGCAGGACACTCGTTGGGGGGGGGTCTTACCCCTCTGCAGAGGTGCAGTCAGTGTATTCTACAGCCCCAGCCGACTGGGCAATACACAGAGTTAATGTCAAGACAGTTTTATTTCAGATAATTCAGTTCACCATAAGTACACAGTTTAGATGTCAAAACAGTTCTATTTCGAGCAATTCAGTTTAGCATTAGTATGCAGTTTAAATGTCAAAACAGTTCTATTTTAAACAGTTCAGTTCAGCATAAATACGCAGTTTAAATGTGTAAAAACAGTAAACTCCAACCACCGTTTAGTTCTATTTAACCCATAGATAGGACCCTTATCAGGTGCTACCACTCCGGGGCCAGAGTGGACCTGGGAGTGATGGCAATGAAGAGGTACTCTGCATTCCCCAAAGCTCCAGCATTGCTGGAACTTTACCATCAGATTGTTAAGTGTCATATTCAGGACACTTGTTGGCGGTGGGGGGGGTCTTACCCCTCTGCAGTCGGTGTATTCGGCACCCTCAGCCGACTGAGCAAGAAAATTTCTGTGCATATTTCCATTTAAATGGCCTGCATCATTAAATTGTTAATATGATTGATCAACATGCAATGTGGACAATATGTACTTACAAAAGACATTTATCACCATTATAAGATATCTAATTAGCCAAATTTGTCCAGCCGGCTGGGGCTGTAGAATACACCAACTGCATCACTGCAGAGAGGTAAAACTTCTCCAGCAAGTGTCCTTGATATGACACTAAACAATCTGATGGTGAGGGAGCTTTGGAGAATGTGGAGTACCTCTTTATTCCTATCACTCCCAGGTCCACTCTGGCCCAGAGTGGTAGCACCTGATAGGGTCCTATCTATGCATCAAACGGAACTAAACTGTCTGCTTATGCTAAATGAATTGTTTGAAATAGGACTGTTTTGACATTTGAGGATTTATGTTAAACTGAATTGTTTGAAATCAAACTGTTTATATGTATAAAAATAGATTTGTCATTAAATAACCTGCAATGGTTGATGTGCCATAAAACTAAACCAAACAGCAAGTTTTAATGAATAACTGTCTCGTGTTATTCATCTGTAATTTCATAGTTTTATTTTCATTTATATAAACAATAGTTTTTTTAAAGAAAACGAAAAAGTTAATCTTATAAATTTTGATGAAGGAGTGCAATTCACAATGTATGATACTGTTTTAGCTTCTTTGTTGACTTTAGAAAATACAACCTCTAAAAATCTGCAAGTAAACAGACTTGAAATGGAAAATTAAGAACTAATTGTTTTGTAAAAGTTATGATGGAGGCATAAACACACACACATACAAACATAAATATATTGTAAAGATCTTCATTTTTATATAACATATCTCAGATTCTATTATGTTGTGATGCTATTTGTATCCAAGAGTCTGAACCTAAAATTAATCAGGGTATTTTTTAAAATTTTTTGGCATAATTGCAAATTGATATTCTATCTTGAGAAAAAGTTTTTGCTATGAAACATGGGTACTACAGCAAGTTTCTGTGTGTATGTATATATATATGTGTGTGTGTGTGTGTGTATATATATATATATATATATGTATGATAATATCAATTTACATAGGTTTTATTTAGTTATTTTGCTATTCATGTTTGTTTGTTTGTTTTCTCTTCTTTTCTTCAGGTCTCTCCCCTTCTCTCACTCTCTCTCTCTCTCTCTTATATTCCCCCTACCTCTCTTCAATCTCCTTATCTTTTATTCTTCTGTTTCTTTTTCTTTTCTCTTCCTTCCTTCTCCTCCTTCTTTCTCCCGATTCAAAATCTTTCTTGGTGAACAAATAAAACAAATAAGTACTACAGAATATTCCTAAACAATAATACAATATAATTTCTATCGTGAATGCTGATTCTAGTGATTAAACAGTGACCCCTTTCATTATATATATAGTATTTCTTCTTTGTTTTTGTATTCTATTAAACATCAGCAATTTAACATCACTAGATATCATGGTTCATGAGAACCGAAACATTATAATGCCAATTTTCTTTCACATTAAATACTTCTTGGATTGCCGTGTTTATGAATTTTCCTCTATATTATCAGATTTACTTCCATTATTTACTTCTATGTGAGTGTGTGCATGCGTGTGTGCCATTTTTCAATTTCTGTTTGTTTCTATGTTCGTCTCTTTTTATCTTGAGTAGATACCAAACTGCAGCTGATGATAAGGCTCCACTTCTGAACACCAGAGAAGTGTGGTGTACACCATCTCTGCTATTAATCCCAGTTCTACACTGACTCATATCAGTAATACCCTTTTAGGGTCTAATCTATGAACCAAATAAATCTGATTAAAAAAAAAACATTATTCAGGAGTACTGAATAGGACTATGTGCTAAAAAATGTAAGAAAAAACTTCACAAAAAAATATAAATATTAATGTACAATGAATGCTATTCCCTAACCTCTTTGGATAAGATAAGTCTAGATAGGTTGACATGCCATTAAAATTAATTTATCTTTTTATCTCTTAGAGAAACTCATTGCATTTCTTTTTCTATTGATATTTCTGCGACTCTGAATTGTTTTTTTTTTTTTCTTGTGATTTTATTAATTTCCATGTTTCACAAGCACATGTCATAGCTTTAGAGCTGATATTATACAATACAATGATTTTGTATTAGGTGATCCTCTTAGCATATTGGTTCGGTGCCTTTCATTATATATCTGTTTTTGCTGAATGCCTTCCAACCTATTCTACATCTTTCATTTGAAGAATTTTCAGTTTTATTTGCGTTGGTAAATTTTCCTCTATAGTCATAGTAGTGCAGTCAACAATGACTGACATATTGGTGATGGCTATTCGTTGGATGGAGAGTAAAAAAAAATCCCATAAAACACAATTTGTTTTAACATTAGGATCTTTTATTGTGAAATTTACAGAAGCTTGGCTAATGTGTATCGATAAGCATAGGTTTGTCATTATGAGCCAGATTTGAAAATACAGTCCATGTAGTGAAAGCATACTGATTCTTTGGTAAAGGAATTGTTCTAGACATAGCAGTCAGTAAAGAAGGTCATGCTGACAGTCTTCTGGGACATAAAAGGACACATCACTATTGATTTCCTGAAAAAAGGTGCAACTGTAAACTTTATTTTCTATTACTAACACCATAGGCAAAACTGAGCTTATTTATTAATGACCCTAATATATATATATATATATATATATATATAGTCATCCACAGACAGACTCTTTCGTTGTATCACAACTCTTCAGTGTGACTAGACATGTAAGACGTTTGAAGCTGGGATCGAAACCCGCCTAACTTTACGTTAGACTTTGTATCATACCGCTCAGCCAAGAAGTGAACCGTGTCAGTTCAGGAATTATAAGGCATTAAGTAGTAGCTTTCATTTGTTTACATTTATACCTTACTGGATACCAGGGTGCTCACTTCTTTCAAAGAGCTTTGCATTATGTGAGTGGCAGCCGTAAATTCCTTCGCCAGAGTGGGTTTTGCAGAACAACTCACCCCTAACATTCACCTCTGGATGACATTTTTAATGATGATCTTTTCAAGATCATGGAGTCCCAGATCAAGTGGATTATGTGACAGCTAATCTCATGGAAGAGATGTTTAACTCTGTTAATTTATTTTTCCTTTAGATGCTTAATTTTTCAGTAACTCATCTCCATAAGCTCCTATTAAAGATCACACTTTTTGATGAATATCTATTAGTTTTTACTTATGTCCCTCACATTGAAATATCCAGGAGATTGGGACTCAATCCCTGGTTGAGTCATACCAAAGACTCAAAAAATGGTACTTGATGCTGCATTGCTTAACACTCAGCATTATAAGGTATGGATCAAGAGTAAAGTGGAACAATCCAGGGAAAGGTATAGTGCCCTTCCCTACACCTTGGTGTTGTAGTTATTGAAAAATGAGCCGTCAGGTCACTCTTGACTAAGGTCGACTATTTTCTGACAGCATTCTGCCAACATCATAATTATATTCCTTTGAAAATTTGGTAATTTTTTACTTAGAGAATTGTTCAGAGTGACAGCTGTCATTCCCCTAGGAAATTTTTTTTTTTTTTTAATTAAGAGAATTTTATAAAGACAAGACTAATTATTTATTGGGTTTTCCAAAATTCTTGTGAAATTTATTAAGTAAAAACAAAGGATGATCTTTTAATTTCTATCATCAACTTAATTGAACAAAGTAATTGCTATATTATTCCACCATATTCTATTTTTCACCCAATCAGTAAAACCTTCTACAACCGATGTACCGATTATAACAATTAACTATTTGTACATACATATATATATATACACACACACACAAAAGATTAGCTATAAAAAGAAAAGAAAGAAAGAAAGGAAAGAGGAGAAAAAGATTTAATTAAAAATAAATCTTTTTAATCAAATCCTTTATGCTTTAAATAAATTTTGAACACAAATCATATCGCATAGATTTCAAACAGAACACAACTAACAGAAATAAAATGCTAAAAGTTTTCTTATTTTTTTCATTTCATTTAAAAATTGAATGCAATTCAGAAGATATATCACATATTAACATTGCCCTGATAGTGCTTTCACATAAAAACTTAAATATTTAATGTTACCATACAATTTGACTATAAATAATATTATCTTCAGAATGCTTTGATTTTTTTTTTTTTTTAAATATTTGTGTATGTACATATTGGCCAATTGGCCTAGTGGGTACAGTGTTTGCCAATGGCCCGGGAGACTGGAGTTCAATCCCAGGTCGAGTCATGCCAAAGACTCAAAAAATGGTACTTGATACTTCCTCGTTTTGACACTCAGCATTATAAGGTATGTATCATGGGTAAAGTTGCGCAATCCAGGGAAAGGAGTTACACTCTCCCCTACACTTCGGTGTTGTAGCTATTGAAAAGGGAGCCTTCGGGTTGCCCTCAACTATGGTTGCCAACTTTACTTCATCATCATCATCATCATGTCGCGCTGCCAGCACGGATATCCCTGACCCTCTCTCGCCACTTCTCCCTATCATTCATCGCCTCCGGCAGGTCTTCAGAGTTACATCCTGTGTCCTCACATAGTTGACGTATGTAAGTTCGTGCTGGTCGTCCTGCTTTTGCACATCCATATGTGGGGGTCCACAGGAGTACATTGCTTATGAGCTCGTCCTTGCTTCTCCAGCAGTGTCCCGCGTGTCTGGTTCGTCTAACTTGTATAGTTTTTGATGGGGGGCAAGTGTCCGTATAGTTGTTGTCTCGTGGGGTGTTGTCGCCAGGACTTGTTCTATACTGCTGCCAACATTCTTGTGTAATTTCCGTCTAGTTTCCTCTCCAGCCGCTTAGTTAGCGTCCATGTGGTGCATCCGTATAGCAGTATCGACACAACCGCTGCCTGGAAGAGACTGCGTATGGAACTTTACTTATATATAATCTTTTATGTTGATAAATAAAGAGTGTTTAATTTTGGTGATAAGGCATATGCATTTAAGTTAGGATAATGTAGATACAGTCAAACAGTTCTTGGTGACTCAGTTTCTCATTTGTGTGCTTATTGGTCCAATAATCAAATACCTGAGAAACTATATATATATATATATACATGTATGCACACACACACACTGTAAATTGCTGTGTAGAAGTTGACTTTTTAAGTATTGTTGTGAACCAGTAAAAGGTCTGGAAGAAAGACACGAACTCGGGATTACATGAAACAAGTATATTGAACAAAACTATAAATACAGCATAGGTAAAAGAGTGTTTAACGTCAGCCTGAGTGCCAAAGTGTTAGGCTGGAGTTAACTTAAAACTGAGATGAGTATTCTCCTGGTATTCATAGTAATAGGAAGAGTTCATGATAGTCCATAAGGTCGGTACCATAACAAGAATAGACTGTAAGGGAGACTACCATAAATTTTGGCATAGTAGTTGACTTTTTAAACCTGGAAAAATCTCTAGAAATCTAGGACTCAACTTGTATGGCAGGGCTAAAATCCAAACCTTTATCACAGAGTAGTCTCCTAACAACTGATATACACCACTAACCATCACTCCAGCAGACTGTTACAAACATTTCCAACTTAAACTCATATTTGGTGAACATATTTAACAAATTAACACAGATTAAAACAATTAAACTAAAATACAAATCAAGTATTATATTAACCCTTTATCATTCACCATTTCCTACAGCTAATGCACTGACTGTAAATGCTAACTAGAATCTCACAGCACCTTGGTGGCAAGTCAGTCAACTACAGTATGTTGTTTATTTGCACAACTTCATGATAGCACAAAAGATAGTAAATTTATATGAACATAAGTTTTTGTGTTTAAGAAAGATTAAGATTTGCCTGCTTCAAGTATTCTGCCTGTTGTTCGCTGTATGCTTGGAGGTCAACCTATTAAGCAGATAAAGGTCTAATCCAGAATTTTGAGCTAAAAATTTCAGGTTGACTTATACGCCAGATCAACTCGTATGTTGCAAATTATGGTATATATCATGTAGATAAGCTTTTGTGTCTGCTAAGGTTCAATTTCTACATAAAACTGTATGCCCAAAAAAACTCCTGAGTTTAATTTTCAGAGATAAAATAATTTTCAATACCAATTTTTGTATATACTTTTAAAAATAAGGACTCTCCATTTTTTTTTATACACTAAGGGTCTTGAAAAGTCTTTCTCTAATATAAAAAAAAGTTGAATAAATTTCTAAGTGATTCTTCAATGCTTAGCAAAAACCAACTTTTAATAAAACTCAATACTTATAATGTTTATATTAAAGAATAATTAATTTCTTCACCTCCGAACTTGTAAATTGACTTGATTGATGGATTATATTTTGCTGTCTATTCATTTCTTGCTTGATTGACATTAAAATTTTCTGCAAGATTTTAATAACTTGAAATAGAAATAAAAGAAATGTCGGATAATTTGCTTCATTTTACATCTTCACCATCATTATTTTAAATTAAGAAAACAGAATTTTTGCTGATCATTTCGGACAAAATTTATAAAAATTTAATCCTTTTTATGAATATGTGTTGGCACTATTCATATTCATATTACAAGAGATATTTAAATACCCTGTTATCAGAAAGATTTTAGAATCTAAACTGATTTTTCTTTTTGTAAATGAATTAATATTTAATGGAATAAAGCTTTGTGCAATTTCAATGACTTCAAATCTTTAAATTGCTTTAGATGGTTGATTGTTTTTGAGAAAAGTATGTCTAATTATTTTCATCCATATTATTGTTTACCAAGCTTATTTTAGGATGTCACAAGGCCCAATTGAAACCATTCTTGGTCATTTACTTACCAAGCTTCTCTTAATATGTCAAAAGGACTAAGTGAAACCATTTTAGTTCATTATATTTATTATTTCAAACTAATAATCTAAGCTTTCCCTCATAATCCATATTCACTAAGCTTAACCAAGTATGACACAAAGCCTGATTACAATTATGTTTTCTATCTAATTTTATAGAGTATACAAACAAATAGCTATTAAAATACAGAACTTGATTGGATTATTATAGAAGTGACAGATTTTAAAAAATAGTCAGAAAGAACAATTCTTGACAATATATGATCTTATAAGTATCACCAAAAGATAATCTTAAAATAGTCATAATCCAAGTTAAGATAATTTTAAAATTATCCAAGTTAAAAAGATAACAAATCAAGAATGTTGGTCTTAAGAACTTGGTTATTTAAGATAAGACATTTTATAAAACTTTTTATGCTTTAAAGACCTCTGATATTCAATAAAATGATTTTCTTGAGTTTCAAATATTTTTATCCAATTCTATAAATGTCTGAGATTCCATTAAGAATTCTGTACAATATTTTCCTGAATGGAGTCAGCCAACAGGATTGTTACCCTCCCATTCTTAAAATTCTCAGCAGCTCCAAGTTTTCAATGTTTATTTTTATTCTGTTTTTTCTTTTAGATAAGATCTGATTTCCCCTAATATCAACATGTGGAAATAAGTTACCCATACAGAAGAATAAAATGAACCCTTAAATTAAATTTGCAAGTAAAATGGGCCGTTTTGTAGTTGTCTATGATTTTTATTTTTTTGCTGAGCAATGTTTTCCTCATATTGAATAAAGCAACAATATGATGTTGAAAAATGGAATTCAAGCAAAATTTACTTCAAGATTTTAGATTAAATTTGCCTTGGTTTATCAATAAGCAGGATGTGACATGCAGTCAATTTTGAAGTAGAGTACAACTGGTTTGAATTCAGAGTTTTCCTTCTCCTAGACTAGTTGCCACACAAAGGTTAAAGATCCTTGTCTGTTGTCTTGCATGTTGTCTGTAATCTTCCCTGAATAATGTTTGATTGCTGTGAATATTTACCACAGAAATAAGAGTGCTGACAAGGAAGGAGATTGTTAAAATATGTTTCTTGTATAAGATAAATGCTTTTATTTTTGAATTGGGAATCAATGGACCTCTTGATCCATCATTTCACATGAGCAGAGCAAACTAGGCTCTATTATATTTTTTACAACTTCTAGATGTAATTAACTCACTAATATAATGTCAAAAATCTTAGTTTTCCAGATGAGCCTATGAAAAAAAAGCCTTCAATAATCTACAAAAAATTTATATACAAATGTAATACTTACCCTTCAATTCAGAGTAAATTTAAATGGATTTTCATTTGTCTGCTGATATAGCATTAAACTGTTTCTAATGGTGAGGTTCCAGTTCTGTTTTTTTGGGGAATGTTTAGTATCCCTTTATTATTATTATTACTCTTTGGTCCACTCTAACCTGGAATGGTAGTACCTATTAGGGTCCCATCTATGAATTGAATAGAATTGTTCAATCTTTTACCAGGGATTATAATTAATATTAAATAGAATTATTGCTGTTAAATTGCAATACTTAAAACCATTTAACTGTGTGCAAATAAAACTATTTGTGTTAGATTGTAATTCTTGAAACCATTTGAATATGAGCAAACAAATAAAATCTGGCTTGTTTAAAAATGATGTTACTTTTTACTATTTGCTTAAAAAATCATATATATATATATATATATATATATATATATATATATATATATATATATATATATATATATATATGAGATTTGGCGTTAAATAACCTGCAAAGGTTGTTATGCCATAAAGCACAACCAACTGACCAATCATCATTTTTTTTTTAATAATTGATTATGCACATTTGAAATATATTTTCGAAGACCTACAATTTTTTTTCTTTCTCTCTGTCTTGCAAATCTTAACTAGAATTCAAACATTATCCTTTTTCCACTCGGTGCTTCTTTGCAAGGTGCTGGTAAATCTCCTTTGACCTACAAGACAACTCTCGCCAACCATGAAAAAATTTTGGTAAGAAAAATTCTTGAAAAAGAAAAATGATACTTTTAAATAGAATAAAGACAATATCTGAACTTTTATTTTATCTGGACGGTGAATGTAAGTATTACATTTCCATATCGTTAGTTGCAAAGCTTCACTTAGTTGTGGTATGAGAGTAGCAATACGGGGTACCTTGTGAGACTCAAACTCACTAGTAATGGTCTGCTAGTCTATAATTTTTTTCATTCATTACAGTAGATATTTCTTTGGCAGACGAGTATATCAAAATTTGATGATTCATATATTTCTCTCTGGGTTGTACACCTAAAAAATTAATCAAAAACAATATCTATAAAAGATTTAGATCAATAGTATGTATTTACCCAACCCCTTCAGTATGAGTAAGATGTGACACAAAATCAATTTTTAAGAGTCCAACGGGTTTGAATTCAGTTTTCCTTTTCCTAGACTGGTTGCCTTACCAAGATTAAAGGACCCACTCTACCCTTTACAAGCTGAAGAAAGCATTTATTCTATACAACAAATATCTCTTAACAAAATCTCCTTCCTTGTCAATGCACTGGATTCAGTTTTAGTTATTCATTACTTGGATTAAATTTTCCTATACAAACCTGTTGGGATGAGGGGAGTTCTTATGGTATAGTTCCTAAGAAGCTATTACATTCACTTTCGGACTAATGGGAAAGGTATGAAATTTCTTATATCACCCCCCAGCGATGGGTTAGATAATACCACTACCATTCTACAAATATGACTTTAACATGAAATAATCCATGAAGGTTGATATATCATTAAACAAAGAAACTAAACACCTCTGTCAGTGGGGTTTAGAATATGCTGATTGCATCTCTTTCCAAGAGGTAAGATCCCCTAAAAAGGGGTCCTGGGTATGTCACTATCTAATGGTGAGGCTCCAGTTCTAGAGCTCTGGGAAGTGTGTTGTACCCCTTCATTGCTATTACTCCCAGGTCCACACTGTCTTGGATTGTTAGTACTTGTTTGGGTTCTATCTATGAATCAAATAGATCTTTTTGCAAATTATTTGTATTAGAAAGGAGTACTGGATATCATATAATAATCATGTGCAGAAAAGAATCTTAAGAAACTTTGCAAAAAATGTAACTATAAACATACAATGTATACAATTCCCTAACCCATAGGCATAAAATAACCCCAAATGAGTTTTCATGCTGTTAAAATCAATCAACTCAAATTTTCGTGTTATGAAAATTTGAAAAAAAAATTTGAATAATAGTAATTAATGCCAATAGATCTTGCACTGCCTAACTTAACCAACAGCAAATGCAATAAGTTGCACTTGTTGGTGCATAATTATATGGGGTGTGATCAAAAACTATCCAGACTCTTTAAATGCAGATTGCTGGTTCGACATCTAAATGAAATCTGTAAGCTTCTTATTTTCACTCCTAAACATACAGCAGGCGACTATGATGTTCTGATTAGTGTCTATAGTCAGTGCATCAACTTTTGGTAATGGTATGTGATATATTATAATACTTAATTTGTATTATTTTTTTTATTGATGTCTGTGTTAATTTATTAAATATATTCACCAAACGTTTGCTAAAATTGGGAATCTTTGTGGCAGTCTGCTGGAGTTATGTTAAGTGGCATATATCGATTGCTAGGAGTACCATTCCACTGGTTGACGCTCTATGGTAAAAGTTTAGATTTCAACCATGTCATTCAAGTCAAACTCTAGTTTTTTAGAATTTTTTTAAAGGTTTAAAAGGTTAACTCTTATCCCGCAATTTCTAGTACTTTAAATTTACACAGATGATGTATTTTGATATGAAATTTACAATTTCTAAGAAAATATTTTCCAATTATGTAGTGATGTGAAAATTTCTTAGCTTAACAAAGAAGGAAAAAAATTAGACCCATAGAACTAATATAATCTAACTCATATACTCATTCCATGTTGGATGTTCTTAGCACTTTCCCCAACAATTACTTGGCTCAGTTGGCTGAGGCTGCAGAATACACTGACTGCATCTCTGCAGCGGGGTAAAACTCCTCCAATGAGTGTCCTGGACAAGACACTAAACAATCTGATGTTGAGGCTTCAGTAATGCTGGGGCTTTGGGGAATGCAGAGTATCTCTTCATTGCCATCGCTTCCAGGTCCATACTGACCTGGAGTGGTAGCACCGATAGGGTCATATCTATGGGTCAAATAGAACTAAACTGTGTAATTACACGAAATTGAATTGTTTGAAATTAACTGTTTTTACATTTAATTGTGTTTAAACTGCATACTTAAGCCTAATTGGATTGTCTGAAATGGAGCTGTTTGGACATTTCTTATGGTAAACTGAATCATTTTAAATGGAACTGATTTTGGCATTTAAACAGTACTTATACTAAACTGAATCATTTTTGACATTTTAAATTGTGTACTTAAACTAAAGTGCATTGTTTGAAATAGAACTGTTTTGACATTTAACTGTGTGTAAACAAAAAACTATTTTTTTTTTTTTTTTTTTTTCCATCATACAACGTGTGGAAGCACGTGCGATACCCTAGCCTCATCAGCCGCCATCCAGGGTGATAACACAGTTTCGGTAGCTCAAGGCGGAACTATCGAACAAAAAACTATAAATATACTAAACTGAATTGTTTGAAACTTTCATCAAAATGACTTTATTTGGCCTTAAATGACCCAAAAGGGTTGATACGTCGTAAAACCAACCAACCAACTAACAATTACTGAATGAAGATTCAGTTTTCTGAAACAGTTACCAACTTGAAATTTTGCGCATAATCATTGAACGTGTTGAACCTTGTCTAAATTTAGTTTTACCTGTATAATTCATGATTTTGTAATTTAGTAATCCTCCCACTTCTAGTTTAGGAGTTCCCTCTGTGAAATTTAGAATATGCTAACTATATCCCCTTCAGAGGAGTAAAAAACATGGTACCCTGTGTATGATGCTAAACTGCATATGATAGTGAAGCTCCCCTTCTGGAAATCTGGGGAGTATCTTTTCATTGACATTACTCTTTGGTTCCCTCTGACCTGAAGTGGTTGTACTTGTTCAGGTCACATCTGTGTGTCAAACAGATTTGTTTTAAAATTATTATTAGATAGAACTAAATGGAGGAAGAAAAAAATTAAGAACTACACAAAAAATGTAAATATGAACATAATTTCTTAACTTCTACGCATAAAATAGCTTGAGATAAATTTACATACTATTAAAGTCAATTAGTCAACCTTCAAGTTTGGAATAACAAGACAATGAAGATCTTATACTTTCACTTTCAAATACAAATCCAAGAAGTCATTGGGACCTTTGAGAATTTAATACATTTCTGTTCAACCTTTTCTTGTATTTAGTTATCTAATTTTTGTGAATCCTTTCTTTGATAGTAGTATGTAATCAATTTCTTTATGCACTCATCATTCTACTAAAAGAATTAGGAATAACATCTTTCTTAGATTTTTTTGGTGAATTTAAATGATGCATTCATTTTAGTTTATGTGATAATTTTTTGTGTGAACGTCAGTTGCTATTTGGATAAAAAATATAATTTTTATATGGATATTGGTTTAAAGGGAAAGAAAGAAGCTTTCTTTGTTGCACATGAGAAATATCGATGTGTTCATGTTGAAATAAATATCAGTCTGAGATGAGAGTATGAATCCTATCTTTTCATTCTGTACCAAACATCTGCACATTTTTGCATCATAAGAATCTGCTCTGGGTGTCAATTTTAGTAGATCTATTCATGAAAAACTTACTTTTAAGGACTGATATCATCAGATGTATGAGGAGAAAAAAGGGTGGAATGTTCAGCATAAAGAAGCATAGTGGGATCTTTTAGACAGGTTTCAATGTTCTTTCTTTGCAATCCAAATAATAATTGTTGGAGCTATCATTTATTTGAGTCCATAAAATCTTCAGTTATCTTTCTTTGTATAGAATACAAGACAACAGTGTAATGTCAGCAGTTTTTACTTTCAAATAAATGTCCAAATCAGTGAAATTTTTCTAAATTGAATACATTTCTATTAAAAATTTTCTTGGATTTTCATTTTTTTTAAATTTCAAGATGTATAAGCAGTTTTTTTATATGACTATTCTGAATTATGAATCAGTTTTATAAAGACTATTTGATTATCAGATATTAGCACACATCATCATTATTAAGGTGTACTGGCAGCACAGATTCCCTTGACTTTCTCTCTTTCTTTCTGTTTTCCCCTGTCAGCCATTGCCCATGGTAAGTCCTCTAGACTGAAGCCAGTGTCTGCACAGAGCTGATAAATGTAAGTTTTGTTGTTCAGCCAAGACTCATTTAGGAGTCCTTTGGATAATGTTGCATATGAGTTTGTCCTTTCTTCACCCGCTGTACCTCGTATGATATCTTACTCATCTTAATTAGATGGTTTGCAAGATGAGAGATAAGTGACTGTACAACTGCTATTGTGTCGGGTGTTGCTTCCTGGATTTGTTCAGACACAGCATGTAGCATTCTTTTGTTGTTCCTATTTTTTTTTTTTCTCTCGGCATTTTGTAAGGGTTCAAGTGGTGCAACTATATAGTAGTAGTGGCATGATTACAGCTTGGAAGAATTCTGGTTTTATTCTCTCAGAAAGATCAGATTTTCATATGATCAGTAACATATCAAAAGATTTTGTAAGAAAAAATCTACAAATATTAGGGGGGGAAGACAAATCCTTATATATGGACATGCTGACTTGCCAGAGATAAGAATTATTATATCTAAGAAAATCTAGGATATGTTGTGTCATATAATTAGGATGATATGTATTGTTTTATTTGTGAGAAATTGTAAGTTTGCTAAAAGCTTTGAATGGAAGAGTAATTCACATGCGAAGATCATATGTATACACATATTACAGACTTCCATTTTAAAGGTCAGAGCTTGCATAGGTGTACATGTCATATGTATGTCAGTCATGTCAAAATATGGTTTTGTTTTGAACTCAGGGTTCTGAACAGGATGTTTAAAATAAACACTTTGTCAGCTGAAGATTGAGTGATGGGCATGGCTGGAAGGTTTCAGTGATAAAGTCACACTGGAAAGTTAACATGTTCTTATATCATTAGTGAATAGAATAATTAAGATATATTATATAAGCAGAGTTATCTACAGCCCCCTGAAGCCTGTTAGGGGCAAAGAAAAGTGTAGCTGGTATTTTCTTTTATCTACCACCCATGAATTATGTAAGACTTGATATCTTTCATTCTGTCTTTCTCTTGTGTTATGATGGCTGACTGCTATATGAAATGTTGTGGTTAGAAATAAACTTTTGTATCTAAATGAAACAACAGGTCCCCTTTGTACTTTGTGAAACGTAACATCTATACATATTAAAGATCCTTTAGCATAAGAATTGATAAAGTTGACTTATTGTTTACAGTCATGTGTTGAATTGCACTTAACATCTCGACTCAGTCCACTAATAAAACTTTTCTTTTTATTTTGTTTTTCTTTTTATTTGATGAACAAAAGAAAGCAAAAGACACATTTTTGCTCGGATAAGTCAAAAGTTTAGCAATGCTTTTGGTAATGTGAGATACAATTTGGCAGTTCTAGATACTTTTACCAAGGTTGTGAAGGTGATAAACAACACATGGCTATGAGATGCTGAGTAAGTGATACAAGGTCAAATTTTACCTGTATGGCCTTAGATTATTCCACTGTTTTAGGCCTACTTAAAACTAGCTTAATCATTCAGGTTCTTGAAACCTGAGTAAAATTTCTTGAATTACCAGGTGACTGAGAATTAATTTTTTACTTATTGCGGATTTTTTGTTCTCATCTTGGTAGTTTTTGTGTTTCTTCTTTCACTGTGTTTCAGCCAAATTTCACCTCTGGCCTTCTTCAGGGGATTTCCTGCGAATCACCTGAAGAAAGCCAGGGGTGAAATTTGGCTAAAACGTAGTGAAAGAAGAAACAACACAAAAACTACCAAGATGAGGACAAAAAGTCCGCAATAAATAAAAAATTAATTCTCAGATTAAGAAGCCTCATCTCAAAATGATTCCAATTGAAGACAATAACTAGGTGACTGTACTGTAATCACCTGCACCTTCATTTTTTGCTCAACAAATGTTTTTGGTTGCTTGTATAGCCCAATTCCAACTTGTTAAGCATAACTTCCCAAATTAGATTATATTGCATGTTCATCTGTACAGCTTTCATATCACACATGGAGTGAAACATGTACAGTGTGTCAGCATACATACTGACATGGTCCTACCAACTATAGCAAGTACCTACTACAGCTTGAACTGCTTTAGTCAGATAATAAACATGCTGCAAATTAGCATGAACCAAAATATTACAAAACTTGGGACTCCTCCTAGTCAGTGTGGTAAGGAAAAAAAAGTTGATTTAGATGTTGAAGGTAAATATAAATGTAGGTGTGTCAGTTAGGATATATGTTGTTGTTGGCAACCGTACTCGAGGGCGACCCGAAGGCTCCCTTTTCAATAGCTACTACGCCGAGGTTTAGGGGAGGGCACTACGCCTTTCCCTGGATTGCTCCACTTTACCCTTGATCCATACCTTATAATGCTGTGTGTTAAGCAGGGAGGTATCAAGTACCATTTTTTTGAGTCTTTGCTATGAATCGACCTGGAATCGAACTCAGGTCTACCAGGCCATTGGTGAATGCTCTAACCATCATGCCAATGTCTGGTATAGGATATATAATACTGTATATAAGTATTTTAAAAAAACATCCCAGATAATTTGCTTCTAAATAGTTAGATTTGAGAGTTAAAAACACAGAAGACCTGCATTTCATTGTGTCGTATTATTCTGAATAGTGCACCTCTGGAATTATTTTTTTACTACTTCTGACCAGTACTTTTGAAAAGTGTAGAAAGATATCACTGCAAACTGAATTTTCAGTCTACGAGTTCCAAATTATCAAAAGCAAATATCAGTTTGGTAGTAAGAGTAGGTGCAAATGACAATGTGAAATTGATCCTTGTATTCACTTTAATAGCGACCTCTGTTAGTTCAGCGAAACTCCTTTCTGTTCTACGTACACGTCACACTAGCAGAAACAACAACAACAACAACCGAATCCAACGATCCTCATATTGATGCGTTCCTTCCTCAAAGCAACCTGCTTTTATCAAGTCGGAGACCACCTCATTTGCATCCAAGCAGTGATAATTTGCGCGACTTTATGAGATCAGATGATTATAAAAAGCCGCGGGCGCTATCTTGAATTTCATTGTTTCCCGGCCTGTCTGAACGATGCACACGCGAGGTAAGCCTCCCTCTCCGTTTTCACGATTTCCGCCACAAAAAGTTTATGCCTGTAAAGGCTACAGAATATATGAAAAGATATATGGTTGTAAGTATTTAAACAGCCATAAAATCTGTTGTTTTTTCATTGCCTAAGATTGCTAGGGTCATTTGGGATAGTGGACTGGGAAGGGCTAAATTAACTTACCCATTTGGATCTGGGAACTCGTCAATGGCATAATCTTTGCCTCTTGGACCTTTTTTCGTGGGACCAAAGTCTGAAGGTACTAAATCTTGCCAATCAATAATATCTTCCTTCTGCGTGACAATGCTTGACCCCTGCACAAGCATCAGGACAAGTGAGAAAATCCCCTCATTAATGTGGGTAACTTTACCTCATCCTCCATACTCACCAGATTTAGCGACTTCAGACCATCATCTCTTCAGCTGCATAAGAGTGTTTAAGAGGTATATGCCAGTGATGAGGAAGTAAAGTTTGTTTTGATAAAGTGACTCAAAAAAAGTTTTATGAGTCAGGGATACATGCTCTCATTCAAAGGTGGAATGTTGCAATTGAGAGAAAGAGTGACTATGTTGAGGTGAAGGGATATGATCCAGAGAGGGCCAAATTCATTTTGATATATGATACATGCTCTTGTGTCAGTAATTATTCCTGGACATGAAAGACATTACTTTTTGACTCAACCTTGTGTGTGTGTGTGTATACATATATCATTCTTTCTCTCTCTCTCTCTCTCTCTCTCTCTCTATATATATATATATATATATATATATATATATATATATATATATAGTGGACTTCTGCACATGGACAAGCAAAGGTTGGACAACCAGCTACAACCTATCTGCAACAGCCTTGTTCTGATACAGCCTGGAGGACCTGCCAGGAGCAATGGATGATAGAGACAAGTGGCAAGAAAGGATCAGGGAAATCCATGCTAGCAGTTGACAGGATGATGATGATATATATAAATTCAACCAAAGCATTTGACACAGTCTGCAAAGATCGCCTTAGGAGAAATGTGGCAAAGTACTGCTGCCCTCCAAAATTCATCACTATTGTCGGACAGTTTCATGACAGCATGCATGCAAGGGTGTAAAACAACAGAGAAGCTCTGTAGCCTTTCCCGTCACAAGTTGGGTTAAGCAGGGATATGTTCTGGCCCCCACTCTCCTCAGCATCATGAACACAAGCAAAATGGAGTACATGTGTTTTAAATGGGAAGGCGCCATCTCCATTCTAAATGGCGGCCCTTTGAAATTAGTAGACGAGTTCACATACCACAGCAGCAATGTCTCATTTTCTGAAACAATGTCAATATATGTCTAGCCAGGGTGTGGACTACTATCGATAGACTATCAATTATGTGGAATTCTAATTCATCTGATAAGATAAAACTGGATTTCTTCCAAGCAATGGTGGTGTCAGTACTACTCTATGGATCCACTACATGGATGTTGAAGAAACACATTGAGAAAAAAACAGATGGGAATTGCATAAGAATGCTACAAGCTATATTAAACAAATCCTGGATGCAACACCCCAAGAAACAACAGCTGTATGGCCATTTACTTCTTATCTCTATAACCATCCAAAGATTGCAAACAAGATATCCAGGACACTGCTAGAGAAGAAAGGATGAATTCATAATTAACATTCGTTTTTTGGACCACTACACATTGACAATCTAGCGTTGGATGATCAGCAAGAACTTATCTACATCAGCTCTGTGCAGACATAGAATGTAGTTTGACAAACCTGTCATGGGTGATGGATGATAGGGATGAATCGAGAGAGAGAGAGAGTCAGGCAAATCTGTGCTAGCAGCACAACTTGATGATGATATATCTCAAAGCTTTTTGGGCAATAGATAATTTGATTTTTGTCCAAAATGAAAACATCCTCATAGAGGTTCAAAAAAGGTATCATCTGAAATGCTGTATTACAGCAATAATAAAACCTACTGCCTTATTAAAATCTTGAATAGAAGTTGTTTATAGATTTTGCCACTTCTCTCTCAACTGATAATTATGCAGGTATTTTAAGAAGAAAGCATAACAGAATTATTATTATTGTTTTTTTGATGTTAGAAAAGTCAGATCAATAAATATGTCTTTTAAAATTCAGCATCTGATTTATTTTTTTTATAAATGATTATATTTTAAGATATCATATCAAAATGAAAATGTATAATTTGACTAAAGCTTTTAATAAAACAATCGAAGACTAATCTTTTTGAAAATAACAATAGTGAAATGGGGGGGGGGTTCTTTGTTTAATGGTATATCAACCTACCTTCATGGGTTATTTAATGCTAAAACCATCCTTTTTTTTGGTACTATTTAACCCATAGGTTGGGAGATAAGGGAGTTCATGCCTTTACTAAGAGAATTAGTCAGTTGGTGAACATGATAGTACAAAGTTTGAACTTGCTTATACGATGTTGGGATCATGTATGTTAGCCACTACTCTATTGGGACTCCCCACTTTTTTTTTATCCGTGTTTTGGCTTATGTAATGTTTTCTTATTTAGAGTCAACAGCTCAATTTCTTTGACTGAAATTTATCGCTACAAAACACTTTGTAGTTTATTGTAGAAGATAATTTATAGTTTATTTAAAAAAATTTTCATCATGAAGTATATTTTGATTAATACATTATTTGTCAGTATCATGGGACTAGTTCAGCGCCTGGACCTCAGAATAAACTTGGGTGAATACCATAATTAGTTGTATATAAAACAAATTATTTTTCCAGATTTTTCAGCCTAAAACTAAAGGGGTGCATATCATACAAGAGAACTTGTCATCCCAAGTCCAAAATCAACCAATGTGAGTTTATTTTGGCTGCCACCTTGTTGAATTTTCGTGTGAACATGTTTGTGTGTTTTCTCTAAATACAGTGTGAAATTTGTGCTTTAAGACATAATTTAAACTATATAAATTCTTATTTTTAATCAGTACAAACTGATAAAAACTTAAATGAATACTAAACTCTTGTTAAATTTAGCTGCTACAAATTCTAAAAAGTCAGTATGTATTATACGCAAGAATTTTTTCTATAGTTTTGTAGTACAGAGTTAGAGGTATGTGCTATATATGAGTACGTATTATATGCAAATAATTATAGTTGTATGGAAGACCTGTAGTTGCCAATGCTACAAATTACTACTCTTCACAATTCTAATGTCAAAGAGAATGGCAAAGGGCTATACATATTCGACGTTAAGAAATTAGTAGAACAAGGTTAATATACTGTTAGACTGTCTTAAGGACCTCTCAGCTCTTTCTTTTATCACTTCTCTGAGGCATGTTATCCTGCCATTTTTTTCTTCTCCCAGACTGGTTGCTCTGCCAAAGCTACAGAACACAACCTGCCATACTAATCTACCCACAGTTTAGAGTAGAAGAGGAGAATTTATGCCTTTCTCAAGGACATTAGCACAAAGTGAATCTACAAGGCAATTTCAGCAACTCCTCTTCATAGATGAAGAAAACACCAAGGCAGTCGACTAAGAACCTGACTAGCCACTGTGAAATCAGTCTTGAAGCTCTTATTCTTCTCATGTCTTTATGGTGTCTGTTGTTGGAATCATGAATGGCTGGTCATTCCAAGAGCAAACACTGGCAATCTCTATGTATGTCATCAATTCAACATGTGGAGCTGGCTTAACCCACGTCAGGTGAATGCTGTCACATACACACAAAGTGAAATTCAAACAGCTTCATTCTGAAATTGAACTTGACTTGCTGAATCCATTTTTTTGTATTAATAACTGCAATGCCACATATGCCTCCATTTTTAATAAGAAAACCTAAAATAAAAAGTTTATCATATCCCTTTTTGATTCTTAATTTTCTCATGTTATTGTATAAGTGTCACTTTGTCTTCCAAATCAATGTAATATTGAAAATTATTTAATATCAATAATGAAAATTTGATATCAGTGGGTGTAAATTTTATATTGTGAAAGAACCACATTTTTTTCACTTTCATCCATGAATGCAAATATCCAAACTCAATGATGTGTGTGCATGTGGATCTGTCAATTTTTATATTTTAAATGAATGCAGACTCACTTTACCGTGTTAGTGAAATCTAGAATTGTGTTTAAAATATGAGCCAAGTAACTATCGTCAGTGTGAGAATTCCAAATCATTTTGGCCATTTGCTTTTTCAATGTTGCTAATATTTATACCACAAAACATATATATTCATGCCTTTTAATTAAATGATAATAATGACAGATAATATGCAAAAGAATAACAAAGGTAAATTATGCTGTAATAAATGAAATGGTTTATTACATTATAAACGAATGCAGCCCACTGGGATGAAAGGAATACAAGACTAAGTATGAATGAGTGGGAAAAGTGATTCACAGGTAATTATGCAAGAGATAAAAACTTGACTATACTGATGGTACATGTACAAACCAGAATCTGTCCAAGAAAATGAGACCCATAAAATTCTCTGGAATCTTATGATACAAACAGATCACATTATCCCAACCAGTAAACCTGACCTTATGTTTATTTTTTTTTTTAAATTTCATTTAGTGGAGTTTGCAATTTCAGCAGACCACAGAGTGAAAATTAAAAAAATAAAACAAAATGATAGACAAATGCTTAGATCTTGCCAGAGAGCTGAAAAAGCTGTGTACTTGGATTGTTCCCCTCAATCTTGGAAAGGACATTGTAAGTATTAAAGATGAGAGGATGAATTGAGACCATATAAACTTCAGCAGAATTAAGATTAGCTCGATTGCTTAGAAGAGTCATGGAGATGTAATTAGACTTCCTGTCATTCTGACTTCAGTAAAAAAAGAAATCAAATATACCAGTTAAAATTGGCGTGCAAAACTGAAAAGAAGAAAAATAATAAAACGAAAATTTTGATTAAGTCATCTGTCTTTCTTAGAATGTTATAGAATCAGAATTTTGCAATCAGTCTGAAATTGCCTAACCTATTGCAATGGTAGGGCTGATGGGAGAGTCAGAAAAAATATATGAAATACCTGTTTTCTAAGCAATGTTCTCTTGAAATAAGTGGAAAATCATATATTTGCATATTTTTTGATAAAATGCATACATTTTTCTTACCTGCCTCACCAGTAACCTAAGATTTTTTTCCTTATCAACTATAAGAATAACCAAAGATTTTTTTTTCCTTACCACCCACACAGATAACCAAAGATTTTTTTTTCCTTACCAACCACACATATAACCAAAGATTGTTTTTCTTTAATAAATTCTTTTTACCTACCTTACAGATAACCTAAGATTTTTTTTCTCCTTACCAACCACACAATACCAAAGATTTTTTTTCTCCTTACCAACCATATAGATAACCCCAATTTTTTTCTCCTTACCAACCACACATATGACCAAAAGTTTTTTTTCTTTAATAAATTCTTTTTACTTGCCACATACATAACCAAAGATTTTTTTCTTTTTTTTATTACAGCTTTGGGCTTTGTTTTTTCTAAACTGTGGTAGTTTTAATAATTCTTAGTTTTAAAGATTTGTTTTTCTCTTTTTGAGCAAGGATGGCCTTGTGATGATTCCTATTTTGACACAAAGCATTCTGTATTTAATAATAAACTTTTATTTCTCTTGTTCTTTCTTTAAAAGAAACGAATCAATAAAAAACCATTTGGAGAACTCTTTAGTTGTATAATTCGATATGTGGGACTATCCTACTTAATTACCTAAAATTGTTTCCAATTTTTTTAGTTCATTCATCATGTTATTAAACTCACCGTAAGAAAATGAAATTATGTTTGCAGATTTCATATTCTTTCTCGAGGAAATTGTATTTGCTCAAATATCTTGACTGTATAAAGACTTTCCTAATTCCCAATCACTTAGTAAAAATATATATACACTGACGGAAAAAATACTGCAGCTACCTGAAGAACAATATGGATTTTGACTTGGTTACACTATGTGTACTCTATAGAGGAATAGATAGTTCAAAATCTACTGTATGTTCCGTGATGGTGTTCTTGCCTGTACAAGAATATACATAGGAGAGTACAAGCCTGTATCAAATAGGGTCATGGAAATCCCTCTGATGTAATGGTTAAAGTGCTGGACTGTGGCTTTGTAGTTAGCAAGTTCAAACTCCAGTTT
>CAUZXS010001039.1:7500-80000 GCA_963585895.1 Sepioteuthis lessoniana | reverse complement strand
TGTTTGTGGAGGGTCGGGAATGGCTAAAGAAATATGGCTGATTGACGAATTGTAGGTTATTCAAGAAGTAATTCTGGGATTTTATTTTTCAGTAAAAACGAAACAAAGAATCAGTCCTTTGCTTCGTTTTTACTGAAAAATAAAATCCCAAAATTACTTCTTAGTCTTTTTTAGATGGTAAATGGAAATATTACATTTCTTCGTGGTTGGGGAGGGAAAATCTAAAGAATTATGGCTGGTGAATTAATTATAGACGATTGAAGATGTAATTTAGGTATTTTATTATTAAAAAAAAGCAAATGACCGAAACTTACTCTTATGTGAAAGTTAAAGATGTCATTTCAAAATGTAACTGCTTAAAAAAAAAAAAAAAAACCCAAAGCAAATGGCTGAAATTTACTCTTTTCTGGATGGTGAATGTAAATATTACATTTCTATATAATTTTTTTTGTACATTACCATTTTATAAAACACTTAAATTTCAGCCCGGTTTATTATTACAGGGCTTCATTAATTTTTTTTTTTATCGCGCGCACACACACACACATATATATGATTCTTACACTGGAATATACACACCTTAAAGCACGTGTCTAAAAATTCTTAGCTTAGTATTTTATACATCATCATCGTTATAATAATAATAATTAATGTAGATATATTGTAATAATGAAATATATATATATATATATATATATATATATATATATATATATATATATATATATATATATATATATATTCATTCATGAATAATTTCTTGTCCTGATGGAATTACTCCTAACTCCGGTTTAACTGGACCAAAGAAATATATATAGTATATATATATATTTATATATATATATATATATATATATATAATATATATATATATAATTTGAGTTTGATTAATTAGCTCATGTTTCAGTTCCATGATATTAAAAAGAAAAAAAAAAAAAAAAAAAAAGGTTTGCTCTATTTTCCTACGAGGTCACTGTTAGGTTCTTATAGTTTTGCTTAGTGTTTATCTTCCCTTTTCGAATTGGCCGCCTCTTTGTGTCGCCTGGATACAAATCAACCCATCATCACCGACGCACTTGCCAAGATCCGTGGGTGTGGGTCTTCAATTACTCCCCATCACTTTTTTTTGTACCCTCACTTTCTCGATATATATTTTTCTTTTTACTTCTTTCGCCACCGTCAACCACCGTGTGTCTCTGTGTGAAAAAAAAAAACCTCTGTGTATATGTGTGGGTGGGTGTTCGAGAGACGACACCCCAAGCTACCTTTGACGAATGACAACAACCCGTTTGAAACATATTCACCATTCAACTCCTTCAGGGCCTGTTCGGGTCTGTCTCGAAAAAATCACAACCATGTTGTCGTCACCTTATCAACCGGTTTCTCCTTTCGATGTGCGAATGTAAGTAGCATATATATATATATATATATATATATATATATATATATATATATATATATATATTAAAAGTACAGAATTATCTTTTTTCCTTATTTAACTTTTCTGACTTTACCGGCCACTTCATATTTTGATAAAGAAGAATCTTGTCAAACTCATACTTCTTTTTTCTCTACTTTCAGCATCTCGGCATAATTATTGTTCGCCTTAATTCAAACGGGAGTTGTTTTTTTCTTCCTTTCTATCTCTTTGCAATCTGCCTGTTGTTCTCATTATTACACATCTAAAAACATTTAAAGGGTAAAACTGCTGGCCAGGAAAGTTTGCTATAAATAAAAGAAAAAATTCTATGTATGGTACCTCACTTGCTGTCATGGTTAGCGAGTTAGATTAGCAGACCATTGTTACTAAGTGCGATACTTCTGGCTAAGCTTAGTAATGTGTGTGTATCGGTTTGTATAGACATACACACACACACACACACACATTCTCTCTCTCTCTCATCCTGAAATATATACACCTTAAAAGTATGTATTCTTCATATAAAATTCTTCACCTTGTGTGTGTGTGTGTGTATATATATATATATATATATATATATATATATATATATATATATATATATATATATAAATTCTTTTTTTGTGCTGCAAACTTAGTTAATAACTCTCTCTCTCTCTCTCATATATGTTGTTGTTGGGCACCTCGGGTGGTGTAATGGTTAGCAAGGTAGACTAGCAAAACTACACGAGTGAGTTCGATTCTCATTGGGTGCCCAATTCATGCAGCCTTGTGCTACATCTAAGCAAAAGCTTGGTAAATTACCATATATGTTGTTGTTATTATTGTTAATAATAATAATAATAATAATAATAATAATATAACTGAAATATACGCACCTTAAAAACATGTTTTGTTTTTTCGTCTGAAATTTTTTATCTTTTTTTTGTGTTGCACTCCAAAAACGTTTTTCATTTTTTAAAAGAAAAATAGGTTTAAATTTATCTTTCAGTGAAATGATAACAAAAAAATTCTGACCATCTATATTTTTTTTTTTTTTTGAAGTCGTTGAAACGAAACCAAATGGAGAATTTAATGTCATTTTAATTTTTTTTTTTTTTTGTGATTTTTTTCCCCCCAAAATAAAAGCAATTAAAGCTGAAAAGTAACTTAAAAAAGCATTAACTTTTTTTTTAACATTTTCATCATTTTAAAAAAAATTCTTTTCAAAAAAAAAAAAGAAAACATCTATAATTTTTATTTATTCAACAGGTTTATTTAATATTTTTCAAATTCTTAAAAAATGCTTGAAATATTTTTTCATTTTCATTTGGTTGAGAAATTTGTTGAGATAAATTTCCTTTGAAAGTTTACATTTTTCTTCATTAAGATTTTATTTTGTCTCGCTGTTTTTTGTTTTCCTGTAAATTGCAACATTATAATTTTTTCCCTCTATTCAACCTTTCAAAAGTGTTGCTTTTCTTTTATTGTTTCTCTCTCTATAATTTTGTTGTTGTTGTTGTTGAAAAACCAGGCAATTTGCCATCCTCTTCTCTCGAATTTTCTTCGGCAATTTAAAAAGTTAAACATGTTTGTATGAGATCGCCTGCGAAGATAATCTGAAGATTTTCCAAGACAAGTAACTGATTAGGGTCCCACTGACCCTTAAAAGCCCTTTAAAATGTCATGATGACACACACACAAATGACGATTTTTTTAATATCATCTGTTCGCTTTATTCAGTGTGTGTGTATATATATATACTATATATATATATATATATATATATATATAGTGTAACTCGGATATAAGAGAGATTTTCTCTGGTCCCAAATTACAGCCTGTGCTACCTAAATAAAAGTGACCAAACCCGGATATAAGAGACTTATTATATGGCCATAACAACTCTCTTATATCCGGGTTGTACTCTATTTTGCTGAGGTAACACAGGCTCTAAATTGGGACCAGAGAAAATCTCTCTTATATCCGAGTCTCACTATATATATATATATATATATATATATAATATATATATATATATATATATAACCGTTGGTGTGAATATTAATGGTTATTATTCAATATTCGATTTTGAGTGACTGCTAGTTGTCAATGATTATGATCACAATTTTTCATAAAGTGGTTTGACCTCTTATTTTAGTTTTTTACCTTTTCTAATATTGCGAAAATTGATTTGACTAGAAAGAACCAATCATCAGTTTCGAAGAAAATTAATTTTTTGGTAAAAAAAAAAATGTGTAGGCGGGAAGGTCTACCTATACACTAGTAATAATTTGATACGGTTGAAATTCAAATATGATGCGAAGAACGGGGAACAAATACTGGATTTAAAAATGAATTCCATAAATTAATGATTTGATGAGCATAAATCAAGGGTCGACTTATACATGAGTAATAATTTGGTAAGGTTGAAATTCAAACATATTGAGAAAGACTAGAAGCAGCTCTTGGCTTGAAAATGAATTCCATAAACTAATGATTTGATGAGCATAAATCAAGGGTCGACTTATACATGAGTAATAATTTTGTAAGGTTGAAATTCAAACATATTGAGAAAGACTAGAAGCAGCTCTTGGCTTGAAAAATAAATTCCATAAACTAATGATTTGATGAGCATAAATCAAGGGTCGACTTATACATGAGTAATAATTTTGTAAGGTTGAAATTCAAACATATTGAGAAAGACTAGAAGCAGCTCTTGGCTTGAAAAATGAATTCCATAAACTAATGATTTGATGAGCATAAATCAAGGGTCGACTTATACATGAGTAATAATTTGGTAAGGTTGAAATACAAACATATTGAGAAAGACTAGAAGCAGCTCTTGGCTTGAAAAATGAATTCCATAAATTAATGATTTGATGAGCATAAATCAAGGGTCGACTTATACATGAGTAATAATTTTGTAAGGTTGAAATTCAAACATATTGAGAAAGACTAGGTGCAACCCTTGGCTTGAGAAATGAATTCTACAAATTAATGATTTGATGAGCATAAATCAAGGGTCGACTTATTCACGAGTAATAATTTTGTAAGGTTGAAATTCACACATAATGGGAAAGACAATTCCCTTAGTTGATGATCAGGAATTAAGGTTTAATCTATACACAAGATCGATAAAAAAAAAGGTGGGGATAAAATTGGGACTTATTAAGTCCAAGTTTAATTACTCTCTTTGAATTTTCTGCTTTGTAATCCATTTTTATTACATCCTTAAACTGACTTTGGTATAAAAATAAACCAAAAACAGTTAATTTGCCGAATAATCAACCGACCTTTTTCAGCTGGTCAGGAGTTCTAAGTTTGAATATGTAGAGAAGAGGAAAATCTCGTATTTTGTTTTGGCGCGCTATTTAATTCAACACTGAATTTCACCCAATCAGGATGACATATCCTATTCAGCCCGGACCTTCATTTCCGGCTAGCAAAACGGGTGAGCGGCCAAACACTCTCTCTTCAGCTTGAGACAGCGACCAGAACGGACGTGTCTCTGGTCGCCCCTGCTTAGCGATGCTTTTTAGCTAAACAAGCCACCCAATGTGGACATATCACTGTGGCTTTAACCCTAGCAGCAGCAACATGGACACTCAGCAAGGGAACCTTCTAATTTATGGATTCCTTGCGTCTAATATATGTTAGACCAAGGAATCCCAGTTGAATATGAATTAGATACGTTCAGCATGACTTCCACAAGCACCACAAAAATCTACTATGTCGATCCGAGCGCCACTTCGCTCTCGACAAGCTCCCATTTCACCTCTGGTCACATTAATGGAGATAACGCCTACTCTCCACAAATACCAGACACACAAAACTACACGGTGGCGTTGAATACTTCCCTCACACGTCCAACAACACACTGCCATCTCAACATCTAGCTAAGCCATTTCGTCTCAAACATCCAACAAGCCTAAACACCACGAGTCTTGCAGCACCAAGAACAAACCGCTTCAAAGCTGCAAATAAAGAACTATCGTTGTTGTGTTACTAAAGAAAAGTCTCGTAATTCATTTATGTGTGCCCTAAAAAATATAGCGTTAAACCATAACCACTTCACTCTCGCTATAAATATATTAAAACTGAAAAATTTCTGAAAGAATTGAAGTTAAAATTGGAATTAATCTATCGGGATGAAATAGATCATATTTCGAAAACTTTTGCCATTTGTGACATACATTATTTTTTGGGGGGGCACATTACTTAAGATTTTTGTGACAAGCTAAATATATGATTTAGTATATTAAAAAGAAAATTTTCAACACATCTCGATAGTGATATACTAAAGTTGTGTAATGGTTTCAACGTGGGAAATAGACATGGCGACCCAAATTCAAATCCCGAATAAGGCTGCTAGCATTACACATAGCATTAATACCCTTGGGGAAAGTATACACTCAATTAATCTCCCTCCAACTACGAGTAAATAGGAGGGCAGACTGGGTTGCTTAAACTTGGTGTTTGGCAAATGGTTTACGAGAAGGAAAACTCTGAATTCCAACCTGTTAAACTCCGCTGAAAAATTGACCTTGTGTCATATCCTGCTTGCGTGGAGGGGTTGGATAAATACGTATACTAACAATAAAATATACGTATTTATCCAACCCCTCCACGCAAGCAGGATATGACACAAGGTCAATTTTTCAGCGGAGTATATTACTTGACTACAGAATAAAAATATTCTTGTTCTTGAAAATGCATTAAAATTCTCGAGAGAATAATGCAATTTCCAGTTCAGTTTTCAATTTGATTACAATGTCATAGTTGGTGCACTGACAGCTGACTTGTAAGAAAAAGTGTATAGCGCCTTAAAATATTGCAAAACTTTTGACTTGCTCTAGTATCATGGGATATGCAATTTTGCAGGTAATTGATATCAAGTCATATAAAAACAGTGAAAATACTTTGATGACTGAATAATGATGCTATGAATAAAATATTTGGTCATAAAACTGCTGAGCGAAACAAATGCAAATGGCTCAAAAAGTTTCTGACTCCTTCAGGGTCACTCATTCCAATGTAATGGTTAACAAGCTAAGCTAGCAGGTCATTACTAACCAGGTGTAATGGTTATCTCTTAGAAAATGAAATTAGTGACTCAGGTTCAATTTCTGAAGGAGATTTTTTGTATTTTACTTTGTGCTAATGTCCTTGGGATAGGCATAAATCCATCTGTTCCCCACCCTCAATTATGGGTAAATAATACAGCAGACTGGGCTCTTTAACCTTGGTTAGGCAACTAGTACAGGAGAAGGAAAACTCTGAATTAAAATCAGCTTACTCCACTTAAAAATCGACCTTGTGTCACATTCTATCCATGGCTGAGGGGTTGGGTAAATGCATACTATTGAGTTCTCACTGGGTGCTTTTTATTCCTGTCCTTGTGCCATAACTAAGCTCAACTTATTGAATAAAAGAGCTTTTCAGATTTGTCATCGTTGTTGTCATTTTATAATTTTCTTCCTAGTGTTTTGTCGGTTTAAATCCTAGCAAAGATTTTCAGTAAACTGTACTATGAATGTGATTTTACTTTCCATTTTATACAATTGACTGATTTCTAAAATATGGAATGGAAAGTAGGCCATGATAATCTATTTGTTCAGATTGAGAATTGATATTACAGCTGTTTGCTTGGATGAATTTGCTGATGGGGAATTGCTGCTATGTTGCGTTTCTTACTGTTAACCAATTGGAAGAAGGGTAGAAGACATGCCTTTCTGATTGTGACAAGAAATTTTGCAGTGTCAATTAGGATTTCTCTTTTAATGTAACACTCTGTTGGCAGGGCCTAGAATATGCTGGCTGTATCCCTTGCAGAAGAGTATGATTTTCCCTCTAAAAAGAAGTGGATATGACACTATACTTTATCTAATGGTGAGGGTCCAGTACTGGATATCTGGGCAGTGTGGAGTACCTCTTTATTGGTAGTACCTGTTAGGATCCCGTCTATGAGTCAAATAGATTTCTTTAAAAATTACTTTCGATAGGACCCTGTGCTAAAAACAAACAAAGAAACATCTACATAAAAGATGTAAATATGTATGTAGAATGAATGCAATTCCCTATCCTCTTGGCATAAAATAATCCAAGTCAGGTTGAGATGTCATTAAAGTCAATTAATCAATCAATCAATCAGCCAGGAAGAAAAAAAAAGATCTGTTCTTTTTTGTCTCTTTTTACTTTTCTTTATGTGCATTTAAACTTTGATTGCCCAGTTGGCTGGACCTGTAGAATATACCGATTGCTTCTCTACAGAGGAGTAATTCCACCCCCACATCCAATGAATGTCCTGGATATGACACTAAACGATCTGATGGTGAGGTTCCAGTAATGCTGGAGCTTTGGGGAATGCGGAGTACTCCTTCATTGTCATTGCTCCCAGGTCCACTCTGGCCCAGAGTGGAAGCACCTATGGATCAAATAGAACTAAACTGTGTACTTATGCTAAATTGAATTGCTTGAAATAGAACTGTTTTTGAAATTGAAACTGTGTACTTATGTTAAACTGAATTGTTTGAAATAGAACTGTCTATATGTATAAAAATGGCATCAATGACCTACAATGGTTGATGTGGCATAAAACCTTACCAAACAAATGTAAACTTTGACTAATCTTAAGCTTTTTTTTTTTTTTTTCACAATCTACAGGTTTGTTCCTTTCCATTTTATTCAATACAGGGCAATTTTAAACTGAACAAGCTCTTCTAAATGAAATAAGATTATCTTAAAAACTAATTGATTAAGATTTTGTACAACATATGACAAATGTTGACAAAGATTCTGAAATTTCAGTGTTGCCAACTAACATGCACGAAATACTATTCATAACTTAGCTTATGTGTGTAATTTGGATTTTAGATGAACACGTTGTTATTTTGCTTAGTCTAATGCACAAACTTTAGATTGCTTACAGTACTTGCTGTTACTAAGTGGTTACTCATTTAAGTACTGAACACATTCATCATTGCTTAACTTTAATGATCTGTCATATTATTTACTTAGCTTTGCTTAGTCTGTTGCTCAAGCTTGAGATAGATTACAGCACCTGTTGTTAATAAGTGGTTACCCATTTAAGTACTGAACACTCATTGCTTAACTTTGGTGATCTGGCAAATCTAGGTAAGCAAGCGTTTGGTTTGGTTTGGTTTGGTTTTATGGCATATTAACCATTTTAGGTTATTTAATGTCAAATCCATTTTTATATATATAAACAGTTCAGTTTAGCATAAGTACAGTTTTTATTTACACACAGCTAAATGTAAAAACAGTTCTATTTCAAACAATTCAGTTTAGCATAAGTACACAGTTTAGTTCTATTTGACTCATTGATAGGGCCTTATTAGGTGCTACCACTCCAGGCCAGAGTGGATCTGGGAGCAATGGCAATGAAGGAGTACTCCACATGCCCCAAAGCTCCAGCATTACTGGAGCCTCACCATCAGATTGTTTAGTGTCATATCCAGAGTACTCATTAGGGTTGTCTTACCCCTCTGCAGGGATACAGTTGGTGTATTCTGCAGCCCCAGCTGACTGGGCCAGGTAAGCAAGTGATTGATTTCTCTTTGTTAAGTGTTATCAATACATCAATGTCAAAAAATCTATTTGTGGGTTGAATAGTTTCAGATCAAAGGGTTTAACCCTTGTTGCATTTTTACCAATTTTCATTCTTCTTGGTGTTACATTTTCCTGAAGATAAAAAGACTCTCAAAAAACCTTTTTAAAAAAGGGTACTTTCAATAATGGTTATTGTTGTTGGAAATGAAATCAGCAACCTAAATTCAAATCATAGATGAAGTTGTTTGCATTTCAATTCATGCTCTTGCCTTTGGGAAAGGCATGAATCCATCTGTTCTCTCAACTATAAGTAAATAGTAGCCTTGATCATGCAACCAGTCGAGGAGAAGAAACACTCTAAATTCAAACAAGCTTTACTTGGCTTAAAAATTGACTTAGTGTCACATTCTACTCATGGGGGAATGGTTTGGTAGTTACATACTTTAAAACTTGAATGCATCTGTGGTATGATGGTTATTGTCATTGGAAATGGACATGATGACACAAGTTCTAATCATGGATGAGGGGGATTGTATTTCGCATATTGCAAATGCTCTTGAGGAAAGTATGAATGTAACTATCCTCCCTCCAGCTATGGGCAAAATAGTAGGGCAGACTAGGCTCTTTAACCTTGGTATGGCAACTGGTCTTGGAGAAGGAAAACTCTGAATTTAAACCTGTTAAACTCTGTTTATAAAATTGACTTAGTTGTATATTGCTTATGTCAAGGGGTAGGTAGATATATACTTTAAAACCTTTGAATTACTAAACAATTCTATGATGTGAATATTTTTACTAAAGAATTCTGTGATATGGTGAATATTTTTACTAAAGAATTCTGAGATATGGTGAATATTTTTACTAAAGAATTCTGTGATATGGTGAATATTTTTACTAAAGAATTCTATGATGTTGTGAATATTTTTACTAAAGAATTCTGTGATAATGTGAATATTTTTACTAAAGAATTCTGTGATAATGTAAATATTTTTACTAAAGAATTCTGTGATAATGTAAATATTTTTACTAAAGAATTCTGTGATAATGTGAATATTTTTACTAAAGAATTCTGTGATAATGTAAATATTTTTACTAAAGAATTCTGTGATAATGTAAATATTTTTACTAAAGAATTCTGTGATAATGTAAATATTTTTACTAAAGAATTCTGTGATAATGTGAATATTTTTACTAAAGAATTCTGTGATAATGTAAATATTTTTACTAAAGAATTCTGTGATAATGTAAATATTTTTACTAAAGAATTCTGTGATAATGTAAATATTTTTACTAAAGAATTCTGTGATAATGTAAATATTTTTACTAAAGAATTCTGTGATAATGTGAATATTTTTACTAAAGAATTCTGTGATAATGTAAATATTTTTACTAAAGAATTCTGTGATAATGTAAATATTTTTACTAAAGAATTCTGTGATAATGTGAATATTTTTACTAAAGAATTCTATGATATGGTGAATATTTTTACTAAAGAATTCTGTGATAATGTGAATATTTTTAATTAGTGTTAGAACAATAAAAAGAAAATCCTTTATTTTTATCAATTCTGAGCCTGAATTAAAAATAATTTCCTTATGTTACTTTTGGATATTTAAATCACTATAAATTTTATGATGCCTCTCAGCTGTGCTTAGAATACACTGGCTGTATCCCCAGCTGAAGGTTAAGACTCCTCTCCCCTAAAATAGGCATGTCCTAGCTATGACACTAAACTGCATATGATGGTAGGTGGTTCCTATTTGGAGATCTGGGGAGAGTGGAGTGTCCTCCATTGCTATTTCTCCTAGGTTCAATCTAACCAGTCTGGGTGTCGCTGGGCTGGGACACATTTTGACCGGCTGTTTTCTGGACACACGGATCAGGTTGGGTGTGTCTTGGTTCTGGTGGCAGTTAGTTGAGGCCGTCTGACATTCATGTTATGCATGTTAAGACTTGTGCACCTTGGGCCTCAGAGAGCTTTCCCCCAGGCTCTAGTCCTCGGAAGGGTTAGGTTTATGGTCTGGTGCCTGAGGCATCCCTTTTTGGGGGAATGCCAACAGAGCCTGAAGCATTTTTGGGAATGCTGGGTGTGTCTAGGCTATGATCCTGTGCCCAGACCCACTTTAAATAAGGCCTTGTGCCACACTCACCCTATACCAGATCCAATCTAACCTCAAGTAGTATTTACCTATTAGGGTTCCATCTATGGGTCAAATAGATCTGTGTTTGAATTCTTGATGCCATATAATTGTTGGTTGTTTGAGAACAGTTACTTGAAGCTATAATTGTTTACTAAAATTTGGTTTGGTTTCTTTGTTTTATGGCATATCAACCTTTGTAGGTTATCTAATGCCATAGTCATCCTTGTAGAAGAACAGTAGTGGTACTATTTAACACATAGCTTGGTGGAATTAGGGGATTTATATTTTTCTAAAGGGTATTAGTCCTAAAGTGAATGTACTAGTACTAGTGGAGTTTAAATTCACATATTATGTCATAGATTAGTACATTAGCCACTATACTATGAGGACTCCCTCGTTTACTAATAATACTAATTATTATTATTAGTTACTTGAAACTATATGTTTGCAAACAAATTATTAAAGAAGAATAGTTACTTGAAACCATATAATTGCTTACAAATCATTAGCGTTAAATAGCAATACTTGAAACCATATAATTGCTTACAAATTATTAGTGTTAGATAGCAATACTTGAAACCATATAATTGTATATAAGTCAATACTATTAGTAGCACTTGACATCATATAACTATGTGCAATTTATTTATATTAGTTAGGAATACTTGATTCCATATAATTGTGTGTAAACAAATGATTGTTAAATCAAAAGAGTTACTTGAAATCATATACGAGGATCATTAAATAAGTTTCCAGACTTTTTTCGTATGGGTACTTTTATTGATAGTACACACATGAAAATCTAGTCCCCTTCGAAGTAATCTCCTCCGGCTGCAATGCACCTGTACTGTTCCAACAACTTCTGGAAGGCTCCATGGAAGTCCTCTTGTGTGAGCGTGTCAATGACTTTCGTCACAGCCTCTTTCATCTCCTCAATTGTCTCATAACGACAGGCTCTGAGCTTAGGGAATAAGCAAAAGTCACAGGGAGCAAGGTCTAGACTATAGGGATGGTGAGGAACTGTCTTGATGCCCATCTTGGTCAAATAGTCTGTGACAAGGATGGAGTTGTGGACTGGTGCATTGTCCTGGTAGAAATGCCACTGACCCGATTTCAAGAGTGCTGGCCTTTTCCGATGGAATCTCTTCCTGAACTCCCTCAAAACCTCAACATAGTAACCCAAAACCTAACCGTTTGGCCAATCAACTCTGGTGTATTGACTTCCTTACTCCTCCCACACCTCTCATCATACCTCACAGACTCCTTGCCTTCCTTGAATCTCTTATGCCACTCAAAAACTGATGCTCAATTCATGCAAGATGCTCCAAAAGCAGTCTGAAGCATTCCATACATTTCTGTGGCATTTTTTCCAAGTTTAAAACAGAATTTTATTGCATATCATTCTTCTAAAGTGTCCTCACATCCAGATTGCATTTTTGAAATTCACCAGCTGTGACAATCAGGCTTTAGTAGGGTGTATTCCAATTGCTGCCGTAGCTGTTGATTTGAACTTGAAATCATGAAAATTGGTTGGTCATCTTATAAGATGTATAGCAATAACATACTAAATTTTCAAGAGTCTACGACAATTTTAAATGCCTGTACAAAAAAGTCTGGAAACTTATTGAATGCTCTACGTAATTGTATATAAGTTAATATTATTAGATAGTAGCACTTGGAATCATATAACTGTGTGTAAATTATTTATATTTGTTTGGAATACTTGAAACCATATAACTGTGTATGTGATCAAATCTGCCTTGAGAATGACTTGAAATACTTGCCAGAAAATTGTAAATGAATCTTTTAAACTACTTTCTTGTACTTTTCTTCTTCATTTAGTGTTAACCAGTTACGATGTGGATGCTTCGAGGGGAGTCTGTACAGTGGAGGTGGAGAGTTTGTGGGTCATTTTGTAGGTCAGTGGGAGTTGCCCAATGACAGCTGTGCTATACTTTTAGCATCGTAAATATTGTCTTTGGGTCATTGTGATCCAAATCAACTCCATAGTCCCAGCTCTGTCAGCTGGGGCTATAGAATATGCTTACTGCATCCTGGATATGACACTAAATTATTTGATGGTGTGGCTCCTGTCCTGGAGCTTTGAAGAATGTGGAGTACCCCTTCATTGCCATTACTCCTAGATCCTCTTTGATTTGAAGTGGTAGTGCCTGTTAGGATCCCATCTATGTGTCAAATAGAACTAGTGTCCTGAGTATGATATTAAACCATCAGATGGTGAGAATCCAGTCTTAGAGCTTTGGGGATTTGGAGTACTCCTTCATTACCATTACTCCTTGGTCTACTTTGAACTGGAGTCGTAGTACCTGTTAAGGTTCTATCTATATGTCAAATAGAACTATTTAATCATTTACTACACTTAAAACCATTTTTAACTGTGTGCAAACAAATGAATAATGTTAAATAGAAGAATTAGTTTTATATTACAATACTTGAAATCATTTAACTGTGCAAATAGAACTATTATTGTTAGATAGCAATGCTTGAAACCATTTAACTGTGTGCAAACAAATATGCTCTGCCTCATTTAAAAATGTTACCTACCAACAGTTTACAAATCATAGTGTGTAGAGTTTCATCAATGGCCTGGGAGACCAAGGTTCAGTCCCAGGTCGAGTTATACCAAAGACTCAAAAAATGGTACTTGCTTAACATTCAGCATTATAAGGTAAGGATCAAGGGTAAAGTAGAGTAATCCAGGGAAAGGAGTTGTGCCTTCCCGTGCACCTCGGTGTAGCAGCTATTGAAAAGGGACCCTTCAGGTTGCATGTGACTACTGTTGCCAACTTTATTTATGTGTATAAACAAGATTTGGCATTAAATAACCTACAAGGGTCGATGTTTTGTAGAACCAAATTTTTCAACCTTACTAGTTCCCTCTAAATCAAGGATAATTTCTTTTAGAATTTTCTCAGTAATAAGTGACTGATAGAGGCTTCTGCTATGAATTTCTATAACAACAGTATCAATAAAAATATGGCTAAAAAGTTGAATTTGGTATTAAAATAATGAGAATCTTGCCTAGCAGGTGGAAAATATGGAAGGTTGTTGTATGAAATTTGACTATCATTGCATACGGTAGTAAAAGGGTCAAGTAGCCACATGTTTGTTTTTAATTTGTCTGTTTGGTGCTTCTGGCTTTTGATCAAAATTTTAGTTTCTGGTATTTTTCTTTTTTTTACTTGATATATTATTAAGCTATTGATAATAAATATGCTGAAACTTGAATAAAGGGAGGAAAAAACGAATAAGAACAGAGAATAGTTTTGAAAATTGTCCAAAATTTACTTTTTTAGCTTCCAAAGATATGGTTATGTGATCTGAGCTGCTTTCTTTTTGAGTAAAAAGGAGTCATTAAACTGTTAAAGATTATCTTGTAAGGTTTTCTTAATCCCACTTGATTGAAATCACTAAGCCTGGTGTCAAGTTGGATCTTATTTATAGAATTTATATCATAATATAATTGTAAATAAATAAATTAGGGGAGGTACTCAACTATTATAATCTAATAGTTATTTCTTTTGAGAAATTATAATTGGATACAGTGGATACAGACAACACACTATTATTTTCCTAAAGTTATGTTGTTTGAATATAGTTCATTGGTTTGGTTGGATTTTTTTTATGGCATATCAACCCTTGTAGGTTATTTAATCCTAAATCCTCTTTTTATATATATATATATATATATATATTAAATATATATGATTTCTAAACACATTTTGTTGATAATGTTTTCTGCTACATAGTCTGGAACGAGTAGCTGCTGGCATAGGCCTCTATGTCAATGCAAACAAGACGGAATACATGTGCTTTGATCAAAGAGGTGACATCTCCACACTAAATGGTAGTTCTCTGAAACTAGTGGACAAGTTCACCTACCTAGTAAGCTGTGTCTCATCAACCGAGAAAGACATCAACATGCGACTAGCAAAAGCATGGACAGCTATCGATAGGCTATTGGTCATATGGAAGTCAGACCTGACTGATAAAATAAAACACAGTTTTTTCTAAGCAGCGGTTATGTTGATACTGCTATATGGGTGCACCACATGGATGCTAACTAAATGCATGGAGAAAAAACTTGATGGCAATTACACAAGAATGCTGTGAGCAGTATTGAACAAGTCCTGGAGGCAGCACCCCACAAAGCAGCATTTATATGGCCACCTACCACCCATCGTGAAAACTATATAAGTTATACTAACCAGACATGCAGGACGCTGCTGGAGAAGTAAGGACGAGCTCATAAGCAACATAATCCTGTGGATCCCTTCACATGGACGAGCAGAAGCAAGACAATCAGCTAGAACCTATATTCAATAGCTCTGTATCGAGTCGATACGGGATATAACTTTGAAGACCTCCCGGGAGCAATGGGCGATAGAGATGGGTGGTGAGAGAGGGTCAGGGAGATCTCTGCTGGTAGCGTGACATGATGATGATGATAATTGCTATGTATCACTAACAATCCAATCAAACATCAATCATTTGTTTATACACAGTTAAATGATCAGTTCTATTTCTAACAATTCAATTTAACATTAGTCATTTTTTTGGACACAGTTTAAATGTCAAACAGTTCTATTTGACCCATAGATAGAAGCATATTAGGTACTACCACTCTGGGTCAGAGTAGACCTGGGAGCAATGGCAATGAATGGGTACTCCGCATTCCCTAGATTGTTTTGTGTCATATCAGGACATTCGTTGGGGGTGGGGTCTTACTCATCTGCAGTGATGCTCTCAGTATATTCTACAGCCCCAGATGACTGGTTTTGAATATAGTTCTTTATAATGTTCAAAACGATTCCTCATCGCCATTTTTATAATGTTCCATGAGCTGGGGGGTGATTTTGGCCATATTTAAAATCTCTTCACTCTTGTACAATACCGAATACTGATTACGAAATGCTAAACAATACAAAGTTGTAATGTTACATTTCACCTCTATTCCGCATATGTCTCTTCAGACCTCTGTCTGACTGTTTATATATATATATATAGAGAGAGAGTTGGCAACCGTAGTCGAGGGTGACTGGAAGGCTCCCTTTTCAATAGCTACTACACCAAGATGTAAAGGAGGGCGCTAATCCTTTTCCTGGATTGCTCCACTTTAACCTTGATACGTACCTTATATTGCTGAGTGTTAAGGAAGGAGGTATCAAGTACCATTTTTAACGTCTTTGGTATGACATAACCTGGGATTGAACTCGGGTCTCCCAGACCATTGGCAAACACTCTGCCCACTTAGCCATGACCCCTATAGTACAATCCAGTTCAATTCCTAGCACCATGCTTTGCACAATCTTATAATGTTAAACTGATTTTTGCATAAAATAACCCAACTAGGTTTGACATGCCATAGAACTAACCAACCAAAGAAATCTTCAGTTCATTTTAAAGAAAAAGATCAATTTGATTTGGTTTCTTGGTTTAATGGTTATATCAACCTTCATTGGTTATTTAATGTCAAAGCCATTCTTTTAAAAGTAGTGGTATGATTTAATTGTTTGCTACAAGATAAGTGATTCATACCTTTTTTGAGGGTATCAGTCTGAAAGTGAATTGCCCAGTCGGCTGGGGCTGTAGAATACACTGACTGCACCTCTGCAGAGGGGTAAGACCTCCCCAACGAGTGTCCTGGATATGACACTAAACAATCTGATGGTGAGGTTCCAGCAGTGCTGGAGCTTTGGGGAATGCAGAGTACCCCTTCATTGCCATTGCTCCCAGGTCCACTCTGGCCCGGAGTGGTAGCACCTGATAGGGCCCTATCTATGGGTTAAATAGTACTAACAGCATACTTATGCTAAGATGAATTGTTTGGTTAAACTGAATAGCTTGAAATAGAAATGTTTTTGACAATTAAACTGTGTGCTTACATTTAAACTGTGTGCTTATGCTTAACTGAATTATTTGAAATAGAACTGTTTTTCGACATTAAAAATGTATTTACACTTGACTGAATTATTACATATAACTTGAATAGTTTGAAATAAATGTTTTTGACAATTAAACTGTGTACTTATGCTACTAAACTGAATTGTTTTAAATAGAACAGATTATTTACATAAAAATGGATTTGGCGTTAAATAACTTAGAAAGGTTGATATGCCATAAAACCCACCAAACCAAACCAAACCTGAAAGTGAACATAGTACCATGACTGGAGTTTGAACTTGCTTTCTTCAAGGCTGCTGTCAAGCACTTTAGCCATTATGCCATGGGGACTCCTTCCAAAAAGATAAAGATTTAGTTTTGCTAACCTAGTGGACACAAGTTAGAGGACAGTTTAGCATTGTAAATTGAACCCTTTATTTTCCAAGGGCCTGTAAGAATATTTCGTTGCTATAGCTCTTGCCATCCTCAAATTGTCTAATGACAGACGGATGGATAAAAAAAAGAGTTTGATAAATTAGATTTATGCAATGGCAAATAAAAGGCCAAAAAAGACGTTGGTTGTATTATAACAAGACAATGCAAGGTTTGAACCTAGATATTCTTTCATTCTTCATATTTCTGTTTACCTTTTTTGTGAACATTTCTCAGTAAATGTTAAGCCAACAAGAAATGTATATTCTTTACTTGTCTAACCTAACCAACAAAAATGCGATTATCATTTCTCTTTCTTTTTTTTTTTATTTTTTTAATTTTATTTTAAGGTTGTTTGATGTTTTCTCGTAGCTGAGAATAGAATCCTCTTCTCAATCATTTGTTAAGATCCTTTTCACTCTCTTTTAGGGTAAGTTCTCCACCCCTGCAAATGCACAAATATTGAGCACTTTTTGTTCACCAACCCACAGAGAGAAACGGGTAGAAAAAAATCAAAAGAAAAATGCCAAACAAAGAATATTTACAAAGAAACATATTCTAGGTTTCATTAGCAACTGTAGAAAATTTGTTGGCTATAGTTCTAGCCATCTTTAGTTTGGTTAATGGCATAATAACACCTTGTGGGTTATTATAATGTAGTATAAACTAAAATGGCTGTAAATTCAGTGAAAAAAGATGTAAGTGCTCAATATAGTAAAAAAAGTTTTGGTTTAATCATTATTCATACATATACAGGGTGAAATGATAAAATTGTCATCCTAAAGAAAACAACACTACAGCTTTATTTTAAAACTTTTATTGAAAAAATCAATTCAGGTAACTTGATTATGTAGTAGAGCTGACACCTATTCAATGTAGCCACCTTCAGCCTCAATCACTGCCTCGATACGGATCTGGAACTGGGAGCATGCCTTTTCCACAAGCGCTAGCGGGAGCTCGGCGAATACTCGGCTGATGGCGGCGATTAGGTTGGCTTTGGTGTTGTGGGAGTTCATGTTGGTGATGTTCTCAATGTATGACCAAACGAAGTAGTTCAGTAGGTTCAGGTCAGGGGAGGGGGACAGTAAGAGAAGGGTACAAAGTTGTAGTACTCATTCTGAGGCCAAGCCTGGGTCTCTTTGGACTTGTGGGCTGGCGCCGAGTCCTGCTGCCACATCCAGGGTCAGCCACCGGCCACCTGATTGCACCAGGGGATCACCACACTCTTCACCACATCCAGGTATACTTTGGTGTGGACTTTCAAGCCGACTTCGAAGATGTGAGGTGGCATAATGTGGCCCTCACTTGAAACCACACCAAAGACCATAACCATAGCCGGAAACTTTGTTTTCATCACCCTGGGCACGTCCCTGTTATTCGTGGCAATCCAGATTTGCATTTTGAGGGTGCTGGCAATGGTCCTGTTGTCATAACTTGGATTGGTAGAGAGCATGAGTTGTACAGCGGCGTTTCTCTATACTCGCTCGTTGAGCATTGTGTCACTTTCAGAGATGATAGAAGGCTCCAGTCACTCTTGGGATTTGTACACAACTGGCCAACTAGTATAGGATCTGCAACAAAAAAAGAAAACTGGTTTTCATTAAACAGAAATGAAATCATGTCGGTCTTTTCTAGGGCGACAATTTTATCGTTCCACCCTGTACTTCTTATCTTATCTATTTCAACTTGAATGAGATAAATATCAGACAAACATATTAATTATAAATTTCTCTGAGTATCCCAAGCAATTGTTTTGATACATGAGCCAAGTATGTGAGTAACTGTACTCTACCTGGTCTCTACAAATCGGAATCGTAGTACGCGAGTTCGTACTCCAGTCGCGCTATTACGTTCACTTTCGGGCAAATACCCTTGGGAAAGGTATGAACCCCCTTATTCTCCCTCCAGCTATGGGTAAATAGTAGGACGGACTAGGTTCTTCAGCCTTGGTGAGGCAACTAGTCTAGGAGAAGGAAAACTCTGAATTCAAACCTGTTAAACTCCGCTTAAAAATTGACCTTGTGTCATATCCTGCCCGAGCGGAGGGGTTGGTAAATAGTACCTGGTCTCTACAAATAGTTAAAATGAATCTGTCTTAATGGATTATTGAAATGAATGTTGTCTGCTTTGTAAACTTCTGTTATCAGACAAATCTTGATCTTTTATTCTGGAGAGAGAAAGTAAAAGTTAGATAATCTTTTAAAAGATGTTTTTAATTATTACCAGATTTGGTATGTTTTATTTGTTTAACAGTATATCAACTCCTTATTGGCTCTTTATTCAATGCCAAAATTTTATTCTTTGAAAATGTTTATTTATATTTTCAGTGTTCCATTGCAATCATTCTTTTTCATTTTTAAATTGTGCACTTTTATCTGATGATAATAATTTCTTTACACATTTATGTAGTATCAAGTATTCCTATCTAACACCAAAAATTTGTAAGCATTATTGTTTCAAGTAACTATTCTTATCTAATAATAGTAATCAATTATTTGAACACAGTCATATAGTATCAAGTATTCCTATCTAACACCAATAATTTGTAAGCAATTATATGGTTTCAAGAAACTATTCTTATCTAATAATAGTAATCAATTATTTGAACACAGTAATATAGTATCAAGTATTCCTATCTAACACCAATAATTTGTAAGCAATTATATGGTTTCAAGAAACTATTCTTATCTAATAATAGTAATCAATTATTTGAACACAGTTATATAGTATCAAGTATTCCTATCAAACACCAATAATTTGTAAGCAATTATATGGTTTCAAGTAACTATTCTTATCTAATAATAGTAATCAATTATTTGAACACAGTTATATAGTATCAAGTATTCCTATCAAACACCAATAATTTGTAAGCATTGTTGTTTCAAGTAACTATTCTTATCTAATAATAGTAATCAATTATTTGAACACAGTTATATAGTATAAAGTATTCCTATCTAATACCAATAATTTGTAAGCATTGTTGTTTCAAGTAACTATTCTTATTTAATAATAATAATGATAATAATAACCCTTAATAAATAATTCCACCCTATCAGCAGAACTTAGAATATGCTGACTGTATCTCTTGTAGAGGTGTAAGACTTCTCTCCACAAAAACGAGATGTCCTGGGTGTGACACTAAACTGCATCTGATTATTAAAGCTTCGGTTTTGGAGATCTGGGGAATGTGGAGTATCCCTTCATTGCCATTTACTCCCAAGTTCACTCTGACCTGGAGTGGCAGTACCTTTTAGCATCCTATCTATGGGTCTGATAGATCTGTTTAAGAATTATTCATATTCAATACGGCTGTATAAATAAAACCAAATTCTTAAAAAACAACTCTATAAAAAAATGCAAATATGAATGTACAATAGACTCAATTCCCTAACCTTAAGGCATGAAATAACCCTAGATGGGTTTTTATGCCATTAAAATCAATCAATCCTTAGTAAACTATTATAGCTTCTAGTAACTATTCTTAATACAAATAATTTGCACACAGTTGTATAATATCAAGTATTGCTGTAGAATTCATATAATTTTAAAACAGACCTATTTGACCCATAGATTGAACTCTAACATATACTGCTATTTTGAGTCAGAGTGGACATGAGAGTAATGGTAATGTATGGATACTCCACCCTCAGATCTCCAGAACTGGAGCTTTACAATCAGATGCAGTTTAGTGTCCTGCTCTGAACACCCCTTTTTGTGGGGGTGTCTTACCTTTTCTGCAGGGGATACAGTCAATGTATTCTGAGTACTGTCGACTGTCTACATTTGTGAATAACAATAATTCTTTATCTTATTGATTCAGAAAAAATATAGTTGGTTCCCATTTCCTTTTACTGTTTTTCTCTTTTATTTTATTTTGTTTGTTTCTTTCTTTCTTTTACATCTGTTTATACTTGCGGGTGTTGAGGAGAGGTATAGCTGTTTGTTTGCGAAAAGGTGGGAGGCTTGGAGAAGAGACATGGGATGTTAGGGTCTCTGCCACATATTCACTCCAACACTATCTTGGTCTTCCTATGGCTCTGGGGCCAGTGTATCTGGAATTGTGGGTGTGTATGACTGGCCTGTTGTGGGGTGGGTAGTATCCTTGAGAGGTGGCCAAACCACTTAATGGGGAAAAACAAGAAAATTGTTATCATTTCTGGGAGAACTTGCTAAACAACTGCTAGGATCAATTCTTAACAGAAAATAAGGGCAATGTGTGATAGAAAGTTATTTGTATTCCCTTTGGCCTAAGATAATTTATAGTTCTTTACTTAGCATAGCTTAGGTTTGACACAAGGCCACGACTATGCACCATTTAGTGAGGATCAAACTCACTAATCAGAAATAATGAATCTGCAAGACTAGCTTGTTAACCATTACACCATGGTGAAGTACTTCCATAAAGGACACATAGCATTTATAGTTGTAATTTATTAAAAGTGTCTAGCTCTTGACTCATTAGCAGGGTTTAGAATACACTGACTGTATCACCTATACAGGGGTAACCTCCCACCCCACATTGCCCAGTTGGCTGGAGATGTAGAATACACTGACTGCACCTCTGTAGAGGGGTAACCTCCCCCTAACGAGTGTCCTGGATATGACACTAAACAATCTGATGGTGAGGTTCCAGCAGTGCTGGAGCTTTGGGGAATGCGGAGTACCCCTTCATTGCCATCGCTCCCAGGTCCACTCTGGCCCGGAGTGGTAGCACCTGGTAAGGGTCCTATCTATGGGTTAAATAGAACTATTGGCATACTTATGCTAAACTAAATTGTTTGATTAAACTGAATAGCTTGAAATAGAAATGTTTTTGACGATTAAACTGTACTTCAACATTAAAACTGTATTTACACTTAACTGAATTGTTACATATAACTGCTTGAATAGTTTGAAATAGAAATGTTTTTGACAAACTGTACTTATGCTAAACTGAATTGTTTTAAATGGAACAGATTATTTACATAAAAATGGAATTGGCGTTAAATAACCTACAAAGGTTGATATGCCATAAAACCCAATAAACCAAACTATCCCACCCCCCATATAAAAGCTGTCCTGGGTATTGTCACTAAATTGCATAAGATGGTGAGGCTTCAGTTCTGGAGAATGTCAAGTACTCCTTCATTGCCATTTCTCCCAGGTTACTGTTAAGTGGTAGTACCTGTTAGGGTCACATCTAAAGGTTAAATAGAACTGTTTAAAAATTACTTGCATTCGATAGGACTGAATGCAAAAAGACCCCTAAAAAACTCTTAAGAAACAATTACACCAAATATGTAAATATGAACATGATTCTTTTGGCACAAAGTAACCCTAGATGAATTGACATGCCATTAAAATCAATCATAGTCTAGCTGCAAAGCCAGAAGTATATTAACACGAAGTGAGAAACAAACTCATTGGACTTAATGTTAGGTCTTGTTGAAAATACTGATTCCTATCAGATCACTAAAGTTAAGCTGCAATAAGCCTATTCGGGACTTAAATGAGTGACTACAGGTAAGCAGCCCATGGCTTGTTTAAAAGACTGACTTTGGTATAAAATAACCCAACAAGGGTTGATATGCTGTAAAACCAACCAACCAACCAAACTCATTTGCTATCCTTACTTATTAATCATTAAACCATGTGAGATGACTCAAAAAAATAAAACATTGCTTAAATTGGGCACATAGCCACAGGAATGGGCACCCAGTTTGGATCAAACTCATTACTCAGTTGTAATTAATCTGCAAGACTGACTTTCTAGCCATTACAGGATTAAAATGCTTTCTTAAAACTAAGTATTGTTTAGATTTCATACAAAGCCATCAGTATAGATCAAAGTTCGTTGGTAGATCTGAGTTTGTGCTCAATTTGGTCATTATAGTTTATTTGAAGGGAGATAACTCTTAAATGCTAAGTATAGGGTACATTATCTATTTCCAATTGATTATAATGTGAATTTTATAAATAGGATATGAAACATCCATAAACATTAGAGCTATCCAAAGGTGGCTTTTAAATAAATATCTTTAAAAGCAAAAGTCTAGGTTTATTTTTTAATGAGCATTACAAGAAACAAAACGATTGTTTAGTGTTTAAAGATTATTTCATTGAATAAAGAGTAAATAAGATTTAATGTGATTATTTAAATACCAGAATAAATTCATTAACAGTAAATTATTTTTATTATTTTCGTAAACTTACTGCATCTCATTTGTATTTTATATGCCCAAATGACTATATTAGTTTTGGCCCATTTTTCATGGACATTATAAATTCCTCATCACTGGAATTTTATCCAGTGAAGAACTAAGCCATTCTTGACTTGAAATAATTAAGAGAGCTTGATGTATATTTTTATATACACAGTGTGATCAAAAACTATTCAAACTGGAACTTAAAAATCTAAATGTACAAATGAGTACAGTGAACAGACTTATATAATGGAGCAGTCGTAGGCAAACTGCGGACCACAGTGATTTCAGAATGGCTTATCTAAGACTTCAATTTTTTTATAGGTTGGTTGGTTGTGTTTTATGCATATCAATAACTATGGGTTATTTAATGCCAAACGCAGTTTTTTCCAGGCAGCGGTCACATCGATACTACTAAATGGATGCACTACATGGACGCTAACAAAACGGCTGGAGAAGAAGCTAGACGGCAATTACACAAGAATGCTGTGAGCAATCTTGAACAAGTCCTGGCGGCAACACCCCACAAGACACCAACTGTACGGCCACCTGCCTCCTATCACGAAAACTATTCAAGTTAGACAAACCAGACATGCAGGACACTGCTGGAGAAGCAGGGACGAACTCATAAGTGATGTACTTGTATAGACCCCCATACATGGCAGTGCAAAAGCAGGATGACCAGCACGAACATACATTCAGCAACTATGTGAGGATACAGGATGTTGTCCTGAAGACCTGCCTGAGGCGATGAACGATAGGGAAAAGTGGTGAGAGAGGGTCAGGGATATCTGTACTACCAGCACGACATGATGATGATGATGATATATAGCACACTTAAGCTTGTTTACTCACACACAAGTAAATGGTTTCAAGTGTTTCAATCAAACATGAGTTTAATATAAAATAATTCTTTTGCATCACCAAGTGATTGTAATGATTTCTCACTACTAATTTTCTTAGCATAAATTGAAGTATTGTTATTTAACAATAGTTTATTTGCACTTAGTTAATTGGTTGGTTGCGTTTTCGGAATTGTGCCCAAGTTTATATTTTTTTATATAACCCTGTCTCTTTCAAGAAAGATCGAACGTCGTCCATATGCACATTCTCAAACAAATCCTTCATGTTTCTTGTTTGGAAGTAGCGCTTTCTGATGGTATTGAATGCTTTACATTTAAGGAGAACATGTTTGATGGTGCAGGGCATTTGGCATGTTGAACACTGTGGTTGCTGTTTTTGCCTGAGTCGAAAAGAAGGTGCAACTAACATGCAACCAATATGCGATCTCGTTATTGCCACTTGTTCTCTTCTCAACTTTCTGAAAGCTGGTCTCCATTCTCCCAAAATGGACTTAATCTAGAATAGTTTGTTATGGATATTTTTATCTCAGAACGGTTGCCATTTTTTATGAAGGAAGTTGTTAATTTTGGGTTTTAAATCAGAGTATGGGATGTTGTTGGGGGTCAAATCTAAAGCCGATTTGGCTGCCATGTCTGCTCTATCATTTCCTCAATTTTTTTTTATAGAAACAATCTTTCTACTGAAGAAAAAAAGAACAATTTTTCTCTCTTTCTAAGAAAGATGTTTACACATATGATCTTCTGTGGTAAAATAATCGAGGTGCTTTCAATGTAAAATTATTTTTATTAGTGCAGCCAGTCTTATGATGAGCCATGTCTCGAGTTGTCAACTTCTCAAAAAAGGTTGCCCTTGCCTGCAATAGTGATGATATCTATATATTTGGATTGACATTTGTAGGACGAAACACAGGATTGCGCAAGTGCACCACCATGTGCAGTATGTGAATTATGAACTATTTATCTATGGTCTATATTTTCCTAAACTCTGATTTCAAACCTGTTAAATTTCGCTTAAAAATTTGATGTTGTGTCAACTCCTTTTCGTGTGGAGTAGTTAGTAAATGTATATATTTTCCTGATTGTAAAATTAAAAATTTGAATTGTGTGAGCTCAGTGAAGAGACTTCTATAATAAAGTAAATTGGCGACTGTAATCGAGGGCTACCGGAAAGTTCACTTTTCAAAAGCTACTACACTGAGATATAGGGAAGGGCGCTACTCCTTTCTTTGGATTGCTCCATTTTACCATTAATATCTACCTTATAATGCTGAGTGTTAAGCAAGGAAATATCAAGTACCATTTTTTGAGTCTTTTGTATGGCTCGATCTGGGATTGAACCCAGGTCTCTCTGGCCATTGGTGAACACTCTACCCAATGGGCCAAATACAGTGATAATGTCTAGATGAAATTTTAAAAAATTATGAATCCCGTCTTGATACTTGATGCCCATGTGTACATGATGGAATGCTCCAATGTGCCATAAATAACTGACATGGCAACACGAGTTCAAATCCTGGACGAGACTGATTGCATTTCACATAGCACTAATACCCTTTGGAAAGGTACTATTTACCCAACCCCTCCGCTCGGGCAGGATATGACACAAGGTCAATTTTTAAGCGGAGTTTAACAGGTTTGAATTCAGAGTTTTCCTTCTCCTAGACTAGTTGCCTCACCAAGGCTGAAGAACCTAGTCCGTCCTACTATTTACCCATAGCTGGAGGGAGAATAAGGGGGTTCATACCTTTCCCAAGGGTATTTGCCCGAAAGTGAACGTAATAGCGCGACTGGAGTACGAACTCGCGTACTACGATTCCGCAGTGCATCGCTTTAACCATTACACCACGAGGACACCCACAAAACACCACGAGGATATACCCTTTGGAAAGGTATGAATCCAATCATTCTCCCTCTAGCTATGGATAAATAGAAGGGCAGACTAGGTTCTTCAGCCTTAGTGAGGTAACTAGTCTAGGAGAAAGAAAACTCTGAATTCAAACCTGTTAAGCTAACAGGTACTATGACTCCAGGTCCGAGTGGCCCTGGGAATTATGGCAATTAAAAGGTATTCCACACTCTTCCGAGCCTCACTATTAGATACAGTTTAGTATCATACTCGGGATATCCCCTTTTTGTGGAGGGCTGACCCCTCTGCAGAGGATACAGTCTGGATATTCTAAGCCCTGCTGACAGGGTGCAGAGAGAGTTGGATTAGACTGATATTTGTGTAACACAGATAAAAAGGAACAGGGCTATTTTTGGTTTTTGCCTTTTGCCTTGTGTTTGTGTATGGGACCCTGATGAAAAAATACCCCATGTTGTATATTACAGGTGAGGAGGTATGGTTATATATATCATCAGAGTGAGGCTCAATATCTGTGCCCATTAAACTTTTATTACCTGTTACATTTACAAGAAAGACAATGACTGAATTTTGTATGAAAGTTTTTTTTGAGCTTGTCTCAGTTTTTATTTTACTCATGTCAAGTTGGGAAAGAAGACAAATGGTTTCTTGTAAAGTAGAGCTGACTGATTTATAAAATTCAATATGGCTGTCAACAAGCTGCAGTTGAATAATGTGCAGGCTTTTGTGGCCTTCAGTTATTCATAGTTAAGTCACTGCAGTAGTTGATTTTTTTTTAAAAACAATTGCAAGCAAAAGAAGAAGAGATTGTGGTGGTGGGGAGAATTATAGTTTCTCTATACAAAGAGGAGATTGTAGAAGAAGTGTTGGAGATTTTAAAAACATCTTTTTTAGTTGTATACATGATCAGAGTAAAAAATATAGGCTTTAGTGCAAGTAGAATAACAATTTATTTGGGAAAAGAAAGTGGCATAATCAATTATAAAATATAAGAGCATATACAAGGTTTTTCAAAAAGAGGATAGATATATATATATATATATATATATATATATATATATATATATATATATATATATTGGCCTAATGAGTAGAGTGTTCATGAGTGGCCCGGGAGACCAGAGTTCAATCTTAGGTCAAGTCATACCAAAGACTCAAAAAATGGTCCTTGCCACCTCCTTGCTTAACATTCAGCATTGTAAAGTATGTATCAAGGGTAAAGTGGAGCAATCCAGGGATAGTTGTGCCCTCCCCTACACCTTGGTGTGGTTGCTAATGAAAAGGGTGCCTTCGAGTCGTCCTTGACTATGGTCGCTAACTTTACTTTTATATATATATATATATACATACACACACACACACTATCAGTAAAAAGTATTTGGCTGCCCTCAAAAATTTTTATTTCTCATCCTAAAAGTTTTATTTTTAATGAAACAAGTTAAGCACTGCAACGTATTTATTTATTGTACTAAATACAAGTCTTTGGCCAGATATCTTTTGAAAATTTGATTTGAAGGCGTTTTTCTTCTTTAGCACTAAAAATAAAAAAAAAAGTTGATTATCCTTTTAGGAGACATGAGGAAACGGCACAAAAAAAGACCAAAACTTGGGCTGGTAGACCAAAATCGACAAGAACAGAAAACACTTTTGTCAGAGTCAGCAGCTAGTGTGACAGAAGGCTGGCTGCTCTAAACATTGTTACACAACTGAACCGATGTTGTGAAAAAAACATCTACTATGAGGAGAATATTCTGTGAAGCTGGCCTATATGACAGAATTGCTGTTGAGAAAGCAAAACAATGTCAAAAGACTCTAGTGGGCCAAGGCGCACAAAGACTGGAAAATGGGGCAGTGGAATAAAGTCCTTTGAACTGTTGAATCAAAGTTCAAAATATTTGGCTCAAATAGGAGGGTCTATATGAAATGAAGAGTTGATGTAAGAGCTCCAACCCACCTGTATTACACTAACCATAAAACACAGGAAGCGCTGTTATGATGGGGAGGGGGGCTTTTGCCAATTACAAAGTTGGGAATTTGTACCAGGTGAAGGGCAAATTGAATCAGACAAGCTATCATAGCATACTGCAGCATCACAGGATCCCATCTGGAATGTGGCTGGCTTGTGGGTCAGGACCCAAAGCATCCTAGTAAACACTTCCAGACAAACAGTACGTCCTTCAACTGATGTCTTATCCGGTACAATCAGACTTAAATCCCATTGAACTGATGTAGGATGAACTTAAGTGAAAAATCAGAGCTGAACAAGCCACAAGTACAGCTCATCTCTGGCGACTCTTGCAGGAAAGCTGGGGAGAACTATCTTTAGTCTACCTCCAGTCTTGGGTGGAAAGAATGCTAAGAATCTATGAAGCAGTGATAGTAGTCAAAGGGGGTCATTTTGATGAATGAAAAGTTTATGAAGTTTTTTTATGTTAATTTGTATTTAATATGGCTCAGGAAGACATTGTGGTGCTTAACTTGTTTTATTCAAAATAACACTTTTAGAATGAGGAATAAAAAATTTTGAGAGTAGCCAAATACCTTAGGTTTGGTTTGATTTGTTTTTATGGCATATCAACCATTGTTGGTTATTTAATGCCAAATCCATTTTCATACATATAAAGAGTCCTATTTCAAACACTCAAGTTTAGCATACGTACACAGTTTAGTTCTATTTGACCATAGATTGGACTCTATCAGGTACTACCACTCCTGGTAAGAGTGGACCTGGAAGTGATGGCAATAAAGAGGTACTCTGCATTCCCCAAAACTTCAGCATTACTGGAGTGTCACCATTAGATTGTTTAGTGTCATATCCAGGACACTCGTTTGGGGGGGTCTTACTCCTCTGCAGAGATGCAGTTGATGTATTCTGCAGCCCCAGCTGACTGCACCACCCAATACTTTTGACTAGTTGTGGGTGCATATATATATATATATGAGAAGGAATGAAATAAATCAGCCAGAATATATGTAGGAAAAAGGAAAGAAATGAAAAATGGTGTAGTTTTAATGATTTGTTTGTTTGTTTTGTTTATTTTTATGCCAATGTGTTCGTTGTCTTCAAAATTTTTTAATACAAAAACCGTAAAACCATGCTATCCTCTTTCAAAACAATTACGCCTCATGACATAATCAATTTCAAATATATTATCCTGTGTTATTTCATTCTCATAAGAAACATTTCTTTGCCCTGATGATGATTTCCAACTGATATGAAGATTTATCTGTTATGATTATTTTATTTCTCATGCTTCAAATAATTTTGATTGAATATTTTGGTATTTGAAAATTTTGAAGTTGAAACGTGTTAGCATGAAAAGGAACAAAACAAATTAACAATAAACAAATCATTAAAACTACACCAATATATATTTTTTGTTCGTTTCCTTTTTTTTTTACATATATAATAATTAATAATGTTTGGTATATCTATAAATAAAGAGTGCTCAATATTGGTGATAGATCATATATATTTAAGTTAGGATTGCAGAGACAGAGTCAGTGGTGTTTGCCATCTCACCTATGTAATCATGTATATATTTTTTATATAAAACTAAAAAGAAAAATTCAATTCTTTGGTTTCATTATAAATTTATTTCAGGTCTATGATGACCCTCTTCAGGTGGTGAATGAAAACGCTGTTTGGTATTTGAATATCATTTCAGTCATCACAGACCTGAAATAAATTTTTAATGATACCAAAGAATTGAATTTTTTATTTTCATATAAAAAATATTTTTGCTCAACACGTGAATTTTGATGGATATTGAGTCCCAAATTAATTATACAGTCAATAGCCATTGACATTGAGCACTGTAACCGGATACACCTACCTCTTGGATTTTTCCTTGGATTATATATATATATATATGTATATATATATATATATATATAAATGGAGGGAGAGAGATGAAAGAAAATAAGACGAATAAGAATGTTTTTCTGGTTATTTAGTTTTAAATTGTTTACAATTAGTTTCAATCTGAAGAAAAATCATTTTTTTTTTTTTTTTTTTTTTTTTTTTTTTTTAGAAAGTTTTTTGAAATAGTTTTTAGATAGTTAATATGCCACAAAAGAAGTGATGAAAAATAAACTTGTAATGTAGCATATCCATTTTGTTAGTAGCTTCCACCCCGGCCATTTTAGGGTGGGTCACAATTTGTAAAACGATAGAGCTTTTCTTCATTGACTCAAGAATACCATTTTATATCTTTCTGCTTTTTGAGACAGTCAATAAAGAACTGAGTGAAATTTTTTCTGTGACCACCTGTCTGACTTTTTTCTTTTCTTATGTTGAACTTGTCATCGTCTTATCTTTGTCATCTTTCTTCAAGATCCTGCAATGCCACTCAAAACTGAGACTTCCAATTTGACTCTTATTGTTGTTAATAATTTTGACTATTGTTGTCTTTCATCTTAGTAATTTTAGTTGTTTTTTTATGGCAACTCCCTTGGGTCATCAAGTCCATGTCAGCAAGGAACAGTTCATATTAAAAGCAAGAATAAAAAAAACGAACTCCTGGCGAGACTCAAATTCTGGTCTTTGGGCCCCACCTATCCTCAGGGAAGCCTGGTTTTCTATACCAGCTGTTTTATTTTCCAAACCATGCAAAAATGGCACCATAGAAGTCTAATCAACACCCACAAAGCTGCTCAGTATTATCAGTATTATAGTTGTGGTTATTTTTTTACTAGTAATAACACTAGTATAAATATCACTAGTATATTTCATACTTATTTTTAGGTGGAAGATGATTCTACTTAAAATTATTAATAATTTCAGTTGACAAAGCTTCATCTAAAAATAATTTTAAAAACATGCCAACTTGAAGAATCCTCATCTAAAATGATGAGGACTCTTTCTTCTCAACCAGGATGTTTTTTTTTTTAATTTTTTTCCTATTTGCATTTACTCAGTGCCTCAGTTATGAGCAAGATGTGACACAAGGTCAGTTTTGAAGCAATTTACTTCTGGTTTGGATTCAAAGTTTTCCTTTCTCCTAGTCTAGTTGACTTACAAAGGTCAGAGAACCCAGTCTGTCCTACTATAGCTGAGGGGTACAAGAGATGGATTCATGCCTTTCTCAAGGGCATTAGTGTAAAGTGGAACACAAACAACCTTGTCCAAGATTTGAAATCTGATCACCGATTATATTTCCTATGATGATAAATGGTTTCTATAGAATATTATTTGCATGAATACAAAACTCTGTTGAACAGAATTTGGGAGGGGGAGTTCCTGGGTTATCATGGCTAATGTGATAGACTGTGACTTCATAATGAGTTTAAACTCAAGTTGTGCTATTATGTTTGCTTTTGTACTAATATCCTTGGAAAAGGCATGAACCCCCTTTTCTCTCCAGCTGTGGATTAGTACCACTACTGTTCTTCCTATTTACCAACCCCTCCACTCGGGCAGGATATGACACAAGGTCAATTTTTAAGCGGAGTTTATCAGGTTTGAATTCAGAGTTTTCATTCTCCTAGACTAGTTGCCTCACCAAGGCTGAAGAAATCAGTCTGTCCTACTATTTACCCATAGCTGGAGGGAGAATAATTGGATTCATACCTTTCCCAAGGGTATTAGTGCTATGTGAAATGCAATCAGCCTCGTCCAGGATTTGAACTCGTGTCGCCGTGTCCATTCTCTACGACGATAACAATTACACCAAAAATGGATTTGGCACTAAATAACCCACAAGGGTTGATATGCTATTAAACAAAGAAATCAAACTAAACCAAATAGAATTTGGTGTGGCTTCACTTGTAAATTATTCTAAAACATAAAATTAATGGTTGATGTAAAATTAGCTAAGGCCACTTAGTTTCTTTTAGTATTTGATGAAACCACATCCATAATCAGTATTTGGGTTTAAACAGAAACAGCTTACTGTCATGGCAACACTGAAAGTACTAGTTTCTGCCAGATTCCCAAAACTAAGCAGTAATAAGCCTGTTCAGTTTTGAAGTGAGTTACCCTCTTTTTTATGAAGAGGAGTTGCTAGACATATGCCCGCAGGTCTCACACACAACAGGACCTCTTACTACCATAGTCTTACTAACAGGTCTCTCTCACTTTTCATTAACATGCTATAATCTAACAAGTAAAATTATTAATTTCTGAAGTTCAAAAAAATGCCTAAATAAATAAAAGATTGAGACCCCCGATTTAAGCTGACAACCGGTTTTCGGGATTAATTAAAGTACAAGAACAAGTGCTTACAAACCGGTGAAAACTGGTTGAATCCTATCACTGCCTTTATATTCCCAACTATGAGTTAGATCGTATCATTATTATTCTTCTTCAAGGATGGTGGCTCAATTGGCTGGGGCTGCAGAATAAACTGACTACATCTCTACAGAGGGGTAAGACTCCCCCAATAAGTGTCCTGAATATGACAGTAAACAATCTGATGGTGAGGCTTCAGTAATGCTGGAGCTTTCGGGGAACATGGAGTATCCCTTTATTGCCCTTGCTCCTAGGTTCACTCTGGTCTGGAGTGATAGCACCTGGAAGGGTCCTATCTATAGGTCAAATAGAACTGTTTGACATTTAAACTGTGTTAAAATGGATAACTTATGCTAAACTGATTTGCTTGAAATAGAATTGTTTGATCATTTAACTGTATGTAAACAAATGATGGATGTTTAATTGAATTGTTAGTGATACATATCTATACTTGAAAGCATTAAACTGTGTGCAAATAAATGATTAATAGCAATTAGGATTTTTCATATTAGATAGAAATAAGTGAAATCATTTAACTGTGTGAAAAAAAGGGTTCAGGTTCATTTAAAAATGTTATCTACAAATTGTGTATATATTCAATATATTTGCATAAAAAAGATTTGGCATCAAATAAACAACAATGGTTGATGTGTCATAAAACCAAACCAAACCAGACCAAGTCATATATATTTGATATATATGTATAACAAGGATTTGGCATGAAATAAATTATGATGGTTGATATGCCATAAAACCCAACCCAACCAAACCATATATATTTAATATATATTTATAAAGAGAATTTGGCATAAAATAACCTACAATGGTTGATATGCCATAAAACCCAATCCAATTAAATCATATATATTTAATATATATGTATAAAGAGGATTTGGCATTAAATAACATACAAGGTTTGATATGCCATAAACCTAACCAAACCAAGTCCTATATATTTAATATATACGTATAAAGAGGATTTGGCATTAAATAACCTACAATGGTTGATATGCCATAAAACCCAACCAAACCAAATCATGTATATTTAAATATGTATGAAGAGGATTTGGCATAAAATAACCTACAATAGTTGATATGCCATAAAACCCAACCCAACCAAATCCTATATATTTAATATATATCCATAAAGAGGAGTTGGCATTAAATAACCTACAATGGTTGATATGCCATAAAACCCAACCAAATCAAATCATATATATCTAATATATATACATATAAAGAGGGGTTGACATTAAATAACCTACAATGGTTGATATGTCATAAAACCCAACCAACTTAATTTACATAGATGGCTTTGGCATTAAATAACCATAAATGTTGATATCTTATTAAACAAAGAACCCAAACATTTTTAATGTCAACTTTAACTTCTTACAGCCATGAAGTGTACTCGCTTTCGTACATTGGTGTAAAATTTATGGTAAGGATTTTTCTTCCGTAGCCGTTTTCAATGAAGTTATCATTTTCTTATTCATAATTGGAAGTATCATGTTGCTTCTTATGTTCTGGCATGCAAAGGATGCAGAATATAGTTTTCAGCCTGCACATCTTGTTGTAAAGGTGCATCTGACACCTGAACTGCAAATAGGCTTCAGTTTCTTTGTTTAATGGCATATCAACCTTCTGGGATCATTTAATGCCAAAGCTGTAAAAGAACAGTAGTACCACTACTTAACCCATAGCTGGATGTAGAAGGGGGTTCATACTTTTCTCAAGATAAGTTGTCTGAAACTAAATTGGAGTTCTAACTTGCTTATTATGATGTCACAGTCCAGCATGTTAGCCACTATGCTATGGGGGCTCCCCAACATAGGAGAAGGATTAATTAAAAAAAAAGTTGCAATGAGCTGTTTCAAAATTTGGATGCAATTTGTTTTTGTATTTTAATTGATTATGTCTTTCTTTACAGATTCCGTCCAGCTCTCGTTAAGGAGTGCATACATGCAGTCCTTATGGAACATTTGTATAACAAGGAGTACCAGCAAGAGACAGCTTCAGAAGATACCAAACTCTTGGTAGATATTATCAAGAATAAAATCAAAGGTACCGTGACCTTTTTTTCTGTCTTTTATTAAAATTTTGATGAATTATTTTTGTATTTTTTCTATGGTTGCATTTTATCATAGTGTGTAGAATGATTCACTGGTGCTAAAGATTTAAAAGTGGAATGGTCCTTTTTTTTTTTTTTTTTTAAGAAAAAAAGAATGACTCAAAATTCAAATGGAAAATTCATGATGATTACCGGTGTGGAAAAAATAAACTTACAAAAAATGTTTTGAAATTTATTTCCGGCCAAAGAAATATTTTTGTTCAGTAAAAAGTTGCACTGAAATTGACAGGTCAGATCTATTAAAACTCTTTCCAAAAGGCATGGGTGAGGAGCCTTTATTGGCCAACACCCTATACTTTGGCTTGAGTGTGTAACCAATGAGGATCTCTTGTGTAGGAAGGTGCCCTCCCTACAGGTGGATTGAAATTGCAATTGGTTAGCCTATCAAAATTGATTATTTTTGGAAGAACCCTCTATAAAGTGTTCAATGCAAGAGAGAAACCAGAAGAAAAATGAAAGACAAAAGAATTCTCTCCAAGATACTAAAACACTTTTCCCAGGAAAACCAAAAATCCCAAAGTTCCTGAATTCCGTGATCATCCCTGATAACTACAAAAGAGCCAGTTAAATCACCACTGTCTTTTCTTTCCAGAAGAAACTAAAGTGATATTTTTTTGTTGGACAATTGTGTTTCAATAAATATTTGTTGTTATCAATGGAGACTTTTATTGTCTTTGAATTGTCAACGCCTAGCGACCAGTTCTGACTAATGGCCAACCAATCCAAAGAGAAAGCTCCAACAAAGTTGTGTCAATTCCAAGTTCTGTAGATCTTTGAAAACATAACTGGGGTACAGAACCATTTACCTAGCAACTAGCTGGTGGAGACACATTCGGTAATCATAGAAGTAAGTAATCTCATCAAGTACCGTGACTAACATAGAACCACAACAACACTTTCAGCCAGTTCATTCACCCCCATGTGCAAGGTCAATTTTAATTCAGAGTTTTCCTTCTCCTAGATTGTTTGCATAACCAAGGCTAAAGAACCCAGTTTGCCCTATTTACCCATTGCTGGAGGGAGAACAATTGGATTCATACCTTTCCCAAGGGTAAATACAATCAGCCTCATCCAGGATTTGAACTTGTGTTGACATGTCTATTTCCTATTACTGTAAGCAAGATAAAATGAATGACAGAAAGGCACGTAGATAATGGAATTGATGAACCAAGCTTAAATGCTTGCTAGGATAGTTTATGCTCATTTTGTACCCATGTCCTTGACAAAGGCATGAATCCATTTCCCTTTCCGATAAACTGACGCATGATCTCAGTTGATAGGAAATGACTTTTAACTAGTTAACCATGACTCACTTAATCCATTCAGAATTGAATTTCATCGGTTTGACGCTAGATGGCGCTCGGTTGATAGACAAGATTTACATTTTGTATTATTTTAGGATGATGGGTACTGATAAGTTCTTGGACATACCAAGAGTAATAAAACATACCTATGTTATCCTACCTATTCAACCTGACTTTTAATACAAATGGCAAATTGTTTCTCAAATTGTATATGTGCCTGCATATATGTGTGTGTATTTACCTAACCCCTCTGCATGGTCAGTATGTGAGACAAGGTCAATTTTTAAGCTAAGTCTAACAAGGTTTGAATTCAGAGTTTTCCTTCTAGATTTGTTGCCTAACCAAGGCTTAAAAAAAACCAGTCTGCCCTACTATTTACCTATAGCTGGAAGGAGAATGATTGGATTCATAGCTTGCCCAAGGGTTTTTAGCGCTATGTGAAATGCAATCAGCCTCATCCAGGATTTGAACTTGGGTTGTCTTTTGGTATGTTAATTTAAGAAATCTCTGTAGACTCAAACTCATATTTGTTTCTCTCATAACTCATCTTTTATGGGTGAAGCCTTAATATTACTTCCATGTGCACTCTGACCTGGAATAGTAATACCTGTTAGAGCCTCATCTATGAGTCAAGTAGATCTTGTTTAAGAATTATCCATATAATATAGGAATCTTTGGTCCACTTGTGTGTGAATTATTTGTTAAGTTATTTAAGATATAATTGTCTACTGAGGATTATTATTAGTTACTTGAAACCGTATAATTGCTTTCAAATTATTTGTATTTGATAGGAATACTTGATATATCATCATCATCATGTTGTGCCGTTAGCATGGATATCCCTGACCCTCTCTCGCCACTTCTCCCTGTTCTCCATCGCCTCTGGCAGGTCTTCAGGATAACATCCCGTATCCTCACATAGCTGCTGAATGTATGTTTGAGCTGGTCGTCCTGCTTTTGCCCAACCATATGTGGGGGTCCATAGGAGTACATCACTTATGAGCTCATCCCTGCTTCTCGAGCAGTGTCCTGCGTATCTAGTTCGTCTAACTTGGATAGTTTTCATGACGGGAGGCAGGTGGCCGTATAGTTGGTGCCTTGTGGAGTGTTGCCGTTAGGACTTGTTCAATATTGCTTGCAACATTCTTGTGTAATTGCCGTCTAGCTTCTTTTCCAAGCTTTTAGTTAGCGTCCAAGTAGTGCATCCATGCAGCAGTATCGATACGATCGCTGCCTGGAAGAAACTGCGTTTCATTTTATCGGTCAGGTTTGATTTCCATATGATTAATAGCCTATCGATAGCTGTCCACGCCTTTGTTAGCAGCGTGTCAATGTCCTTTTCGGTTGATGAGACGCTGCTTCCTAGGTAGGTGAATTTGTCTACTAGTTTCAGAGAGGTTCCGTTGTGTGCAAATAAATGATTGACAAATAACAAAAGTACAAATTTAAAAAAAACCCATGGAACATTTGAAAACATAGTTATAATTACAATCAAATTTTTACAAATAAATGAAATTTTGGCATTAAATAACCCATAAGGAGTTGATATTCTGTTAAACAAATTAACCTGACCAAAGTAAAAAGAAAAAGTCAAATTGGCTGCCGTTTACATAGAAAATTGAATAGTTGATTTCCATTCCAAGAGTTCTGGTATTTAAAAAAAAAAAAAGAAAAGTTGATTAATTATGGGGAAACAGCCCTGTTGGCTGTGGCTGTAGAATACACTGATTGCATCTCTGTAGAGGAGTAAGACTCCTTCCTCAATGCATGTCCTATATATAACACTAAACCATTTGATGGTGAGGCTCCAATCCTGGAGTTTGGGGGAATGCAGAGTACGCCTTCATTGCCATTACTCCCAGGTCCACTCTGATCCAAAGTAATTGTATCTGTTAGGGTTCTATATATTGATCAAATTGAACTGTTTAATCATTTACTATACTTGAAACCATTTAACTATGTGCAAACAAAAAATTTTATGGATAGTATTGTTGCACTTGATTGAATTATTAGTATTAGATGCCACTACTTGAAACCATGGAACTAGTGCAAATAGAATTATTAGTTGTTGAAGGTAATGCTTGAAACTATTTAACTGTGTGTAAATAGAATTATTCATATTTGATAGCAATACTTGAAACCATTTAACTATGTGCAAACAAAGGAACTCTGGCTCATTTTGAAAATCATAATACTATTTGCTTATAAATCATATATCTGTATAAACAGGATTTGGCATTAAATAACCATCAAGGGTTGATATGCCATTAAATCAAATAACTTAACCAATTATGAGTAAAAAAAAATTTATTCTCATAAAATGCACAATGGGTGCAAATGGCTAAAGTCATACAAGTGAACGCTGCTTCTCCTGTCTCTGTCTTCTTGTTCTTATCTCTCTCTCTCTCTACATGTTCTTTGCTCTCTCTCTCTCTCTCTGTCTTCTTCTTGTTCTTTTCTCTGTCTCTGTGTCTTCTTCTTCTCTTTCTCTCTGTCTTCTTGTTCTTATCTCTCTCTCTCTCTCTACATGTTCTTTGCTCTCTCTCTCTCTCTCTCTCTCTGTCTTCTTCTTGTTCTTTTCTCTGTGTCTTCTTCTTCTCTTTCTCTCTGTCTTCTTGTTCTTATCTCTCTCTCTCTCTCTCTCTCTCTACATGTTCTTTGCTCTCTCTCTCTCTCTCTCTCTGTCTTCTTCTTGTTCTTGTTCTTTTCTCTGTCTCTGTGTCTTCTTCTTCTCTTTCTCTCTGTCTTCTTGTTCTTATCTCTCTCTCTCTCTCTCTCTCTCTACATGTTCTTTGCTCTCTCTCTCTCTCTCTCTCTGTCTTCTTCTTGTTCTTGTTCTTTTCTCTGTCTCTGTGTCTTCTTCTTCTCTTTCTCTCTGTCTTCTTGTTCTTATCTCTCTCTCTCTCTACATGTTCTTTGCTCTCTCTCTCTCTCTGTCTTGTTCTTGTTCTTTTCTCTGTCTCTGTGTCTTCTTCTTCTCTTTCTCTCTGTCTTCTTTGTTTTTTTTCTCTCTCTCTTTCTTTCCAGTCATTGTATTTTAATGTATTTGACACTACATTATTTGCTTTTACAAAAGCTTTTATGCAGAATTTTTCCATTGTTCATTGACCTATTTTGAATCTGCATTGTTTTCTTCTTTGGCAACAAAAACCTACTCTTCATTACTCTTTATTGACTTCACAAACAATAAAAGTCCAAGGTTGAAAGTCTTTTCCATTAAAGAAGGAAAACATTTTGGTTCTTCTGAAATGTTTACTCTTTCCTTACACACATGGAGTGAAACAAAGTCAGATTAACTCTTTCACTGCTGTTCAGGAAACAAGAAAAAGTCAAATGAAGCTAGTATGGATAGTATTGCATAATCCTATTTTTCACCAAAAATTGTTAAGTTTTGAAACTGCTGATCAAAAAGTATTGAAACTTTGCAATAACTTATCTACAAAGCTTGTTGTGTCATTGGAGCTTGGAATATGCTAACTGCATCACTTAGAGAATCATAAGGACCTCCCTAAAAAATGGGGGGTTCTTGAAGATGACACTAAACTGTATCTGATGATGAGGTTCCCGTACTGGAGCTTTGGAGAGTGTAAGTGAGTAAGTAATATAAAATTGGCAATTGTAGTCGAGGGCAACCAGAAGGCTCCCTTTTCAATAGCTACCACACCGAGGTGTAGGGGAGGGCACTACTCCTTTCCCTGGATTGCTCCACTTTACCCTTGATACGTACTGTATATTGCTGAGTGTTAAGCAAGGATATATCAAGTACCATTTTTAAAAAAAAAAGTCTTTGGTGTGACTCAACCTGGGATTGAACCCTGGTCCCCCGGACCATTAGCAAACACTCTACCCACGAGGCCAATGAGCTGGTTTTTAGTGTGGAGTCACTCTTTTTTTTATCATTACTTGGAGATCTTCTCTGATCTGGAGTGGTAGTACCTTTTTGGGTCCCATCCGTGAGTCTAATAGATTTGCGTTATTTTTATTCTATTGGATCAAATACAAAAACAACAAAACTCTTTAGAAACAACAACTCCAAAAATATAAATATGAATACAATTCCCTAAACTCTAGGCATAAAATAACCATAGACAAGTTGACATGCCATTAAAAGCAAACAATCACTCATCTTTGTTGCAGCCTAGACAATTGTCTAGACATCTAGACATCATTTCTTAATTCTGTAAGTTGCTCGGGTTTGCACTTGTCAGTTAAATTTCAAAATAAAGACATTTAAAGATTCAGTCTTATTACTTTTTCAATCACACTATATGTATTTACTTCTTCAATAAGCAGGATGACCCAAGGTCAATTTTTAAGTGGAGAAAAGCTTGTTTGAATTCAGATTTTTCTTTCTCCTATACTGGATGCCCAGCCAGTCTGCTTGCTATTTACCCATAGCTGGGGACGAGGAGAAGAATTCACGTATACACATATTATACAATATTTAGTTTCTTTGTTTAATAGCATGTCAACTTTGTAGAAGAACAGGGTGCCAAGGCTAATGGCATTGATTTGCTGTTGGCTTTGACGCTAGTGAGCACAGTCCAACAAAGGCAGACTTGAGGCCGTATGTCCCCTGGATTTGGCAGAGTGGGTGGGCAAGCTGCATCATTGACACCTTTGTCACTCTTGTATAGCACTGGACCTTGCTGTCCAGTTTAAGCTATAATCAGGTATACGTGCCTGGACCCAGGTTTGAGTCCATGTCCACCTTGGCTCATCAGGCCCACATTGCACTAAGTGAACCAATGGCCAGCATTGTCCAGCAGAGCTTGAGCCTCAGCTCATGCCAGACCTTCCCCTCCTCTAAATCCCAACTATAATCAACCTTCGGGTCATTGACCTTGTGTCTAGTCCTGTCTGGTGGGAGGCAGAGACAAATAAAGTCCTTGTAGAAGAACAGCAGTGGTATTATTTAATCTCTAGCTTTCCCAAGGGTATTAATCCAAAAGTGAAGGGAGGTGCCCGTGGTGTAATGGTTATCGTCGAAGGAATTGGACACAGCGACACGAGTTCAAATCCTGGACTGATTGCATTTCACATAGCACTAATACCCTTGGGAAAGGTATGAATCCAATTATTCTCTCTCCAGCTATGGGTAAATAGTAGGGCAGACTAGGTTCTTCCGCCTTGGTGAGGCAACTAGTCTAGGAGAAGGAAAACTCTGAATTCAAACCTGTTAAACTCCGCTTAAAAAATTGACCTTGTGTCATATCCTGCCCGAGCGGAGGGGTTGGGTAAATATGATTAATCCAAAAGTGAATGTAATAGTGTGACTGGAGTTTGAACTCACTCACTATGATGTTGCAGTCCAACATAGAGGGATAAGGGGGTTCATGCCTTTCCCAAGGGTATTACTCCAAAAGTGAATGTAATAGTACGACTGGAGTTCAAATTCACTCACTTCAAGACCACTGTTCATTATGCAATGGAGACTCACCCACAATATTTGGTTATATATATGATGATTGCAGCATCTCCACAGATGATTGCCATCTCAAGTTACATATTCCGCATCAAATAGCCCCTCATGTGTCCTCAGGTGGCTCTGAAGGCTGGCAGCTGATTTACAAGGATGATGACAGACATGACACACAAAAGTCAAAGTCTTAACAGGGTTGATTGGATCCGCATGAGAAATACTGTCTTTGTGCACAACCATATGCCTTTTCAGTCCAGATGCAGACCTGCATACCTTACTGCATATAACACACACTGTGCTATCAGGTCACTGCAGAACTGGATGACGATGGTCTGTCAATGTGAGACTTCATATGGTTCACATACCCTGGCTTCGAAAGAAGAACATGTCTTCACGTTTTATGGATCCAATCTGCATGGTCACATGGCAAATTCTCTAGGTTTCCTTTCCTAAGTGCTCTTTTCAGCTTTGCACGCTCCAACCTCTTAAAATGAAGAGGACCACAGCCAGTTTTTACCAATTCCCGCCAAGCGTCACGATCAACTGCAGTTGCTTCCCAGGTGTCAACATCAGTATCCGCATCCTTCAGCTTGCTTTTGAGGCCATCATTTTGATGGTTTTATTTATATATATATATATATATATATATATATATATATATATATATATGTACATGCACACACAACAAAATAAATTGAATAAATTAAACAGATGAACTAAACTACAAAAAAATAATATTTTACTCATTTAAAAATTTGTGATGAACAATATTTTTTCTCAAATCAGTTAATCATTTTTTTTTGTTGCCCTGACTGTTTTCATTGTGGAATTTCACAATTTTCATTTTAACATGATCATTTTAGAACATGAAACTTTTAATGTCAATTTTAGATGTAAGGAGTCATGGTAATAGCTGGTATACTAAGAATTAATTCTTTAATCCAGTCACCTGCTGGCTCATGTCATAAAAAATAGATACATCAGGTCAGGTTAAGTTTTAATTAGCATCGTCTATTAATCTCTTACTTCATTTAATAAAATAAATCAAATAAAAACTACTAAAAATGATATTTTACTCATTTAAAACTTGATGATAAAACAATATTTTCCTAAAAGTAATTAATCTTTTAGTGTCCTTACTTTATTCAAGGTTAAATCGTACAATTTCCTCTTTAACAAATAGCATGAAACTTTTAGTGTCAATTAAGGTGCCATGGTGAAGTTTTCATGGCAATAGTTGGTATAGTAAGAATTAGTTCCTTAATCCAGTCATGGGGTGGGGAGTATCCTAGTGGTTTAATGGTTAAAATGCTGGACTGTGGAATTGTAGTAAGCAAGTTCAAACTCCAGTTGTGCTATTACGTTCACTTTCGGACAAATATCCTTGCTATGGTTATTTGGTTTAATGGCACATCAACCTTCATGAGTTATTTAATGTCAAATCCTGTTCATACATATATGATTTTTAAGTGAATGGTTTATAGGTTGCATAATTTTTTTAAACAAACCAAAACTCATTTGTTTGCACACAGTTAAATGATTTCAAGTATTGTTAACCCTAATAGTTCTATTTGCCATAGTTGAATGGTTTCAAGCCTAAAATATCATTCAATTTAATATAAATCATTTGTTTGCACATAGTTTCAAGTATGGTTGGTTGGTTAGGTTTTTTGGGATGTCAACCCTTGTAGGTTATTCAATACCATATCCTGTTAATGCATGTATATATATTAAATATATATGATTTTTAAATGAATAGTTTGTAGGTAACATTTTTAAATGAGCCAGATATCATTTGTTTGCACACAGTTAAATGGTTTCAAGTATTGCTGTTTAACACTAATAATTCTATTCAACATCAGTTATTGGTTTGCACTCAGTTAAATGGAGAAACAGTTCTATTTGACCCATTGATAAGACCCTATCTTTCTGGGTCCGAGTGGACCTGGGATTAATTACTATGAAGGGGTTCTCCACACTCTCTAAAGCTCCAGGACGAGAACCTCACCATCAGAAGGTTTAATACATCCAGGACATTCATTTGTAGGGGAGGGTTCTTATCCCTCTGCAGAGATGCAGTCAGTGTATTTTACAGCCTCAGCCCACTGGAGTGTATAATTATAGGGAACCAAGTGAGAATCAAATTCACTAATAATGATCTCCTAGCCCATCTCACTAACTGGATAAATTAAACAGATTAATAAACTACTGAAAATAATATTTTACTCGTTTAAAATACTTCCTGATCAAGAATATTTTTCTTAAAAGTAATTGATCTTTTAATCCCTTGATTTGTTTTATGATTGATTAATTAATTGATTTTAATAGCAGGGGAACCCATTTTCTGCTATTTTATTCCTAGAAGTTAGGAAATTGCATTCATTGAACATTCAAATTTACCTTTTCAGTGTAGTCTCTTAAAGAGTTGCCTTCTTTTTTTCATACACAGTCCTATCAAATACATATTATTTTTAAACATCTATTTGACTCAAAGGTAGGATCCTAACCAGTACTACAACTCCTAATGAAAGTCGACCTAGGAGTAATGGTGATTTCGAACAAAGTCACCATTACTCTGCATTCCACCAGCTTTAACTGCATAAGTATATCTGGTAATGGAAATTGGGTGTAAGCATATTTGCATTTTATGAGATTGAAATAAATAAAGCAATTGTTACTGAAAATTCAGATACTCTCATAGAATTTCATTTATAGCAAGAGAGTATGGTGGAGAGTTATTATGTCCCTTGAAAAGGCATAAATCCATCTGTTTTGCCAGCTGGGGTGAACTGGAGTCATTATCCTTGTTACATGGGAGAGTCTTCATGGCATTGTGGCTAATAGGCTGGACGATGACTTCTTAGTGAATGAATTCAAACTCTAATTAGGCTTTTGGACTAATACCCTTAGGAAAGGTATATGCCTCCGTCCCTCCCCCCTAACTATGAGTTTTAGTATCACTGCTGCTCTTCAACAAGGACAGCTTTGACATTAAATAACTCATGAAAGTTGATCTGCCATTAAACAAAGAAACCAAACCTTGTTACAGTAAAAAGAAAGAAAACTCAAATTCAAACCAACTGTACTCCACTTAAAAATTGACCTTAAGGCTCATCCTGTCTATAAGTGAAGAATTAGGTATATATATATATATATATATATACATAAAAAATGTAAGGTGCCCATTGTGTCATCATAGGAAATCAGCATGCTGACTAGAGTCCAAAACCTGAACAGGGCTGTTAGCATTTCATATAGTGCTAATACCATATGGAGAGTATGAATCTCTTTGACTATTCTCTCTCTAACTATTGGTAAATTTTAGGGTAGACTGGGCTCTTTAGTCTTTGTATGGCTACCAATCTAGGAGAAGGAAAACTCTGAATTCAAGCCTGTTAAACTCAGCTTAAAAATTGACCTTGTGTCACATCCTGTTTATGAAGGTTTGGTTTAATTGGTTGGATTTAATGGCATATCAACCTCTATAGGTTATTTAATGCCAGAGCCTTTTTACACATATATATGATTTGTAAATGCATATTTTTAGGTTGGTGATGGTTGGGTTTTATGGCAAATCAACCTCTTAAGGGTCATTGAGTGTCAAATTCTGATATATATATATATATATAAATGAATATTAATTGTAAATAAATAGTCCGGAATTATTATTTTAAAATAAGTCAAAACTTTTTGTTTGTATACACTAGATGGTCGAAGGTGTTGGTAACATAGCCAATATCTTCAATAAGAGGCCAACTGTTTTTAAGAAGTTGATTATGTTTTTGAGAGCAATTTTCTTAAATAGTTCCTTCTTCCTGTTTGCCTTATAAATCTTTTTCTTGGTGTGGTTTAGTTTTGTGCATTCTATCAAAATGTGCTTGATTGGGAATTGGTTTCCACACGGACATTTTGGGGGAGTTTCTTCTTTAAGAATGAAGGAGTGAGTCAGTCGAATGTGTCTAAAGCATAGTCAAGTAAGGGTAGTTTCTTCTCCTCTGGTATTATTATGCAGAGGGGTTGGGTAAATACATACATAGAAAAAGTAACAGATAAATACAGGGCTTGGCAGAAATACCTTCCACATTTTAAACTTATCTGTGTGGTGCAGGTAGATTTAGGCAAGTGGTAATGGTAGATCCATTTAGGTATTGTCTTAACATCTTTTTTTTTTCTGGAGTTGATCATGGTTTATATTGATCATGTTTTTAACAACTGACAAAAAGATCAAAGGTGATGTCTGGTGTTTTATCTGCCATTTTTTGATGAACACCATCCTTTAATTCTTCCTGGTAGCTTTCTTTTAACTGATGGTGACATTTTCCACCCAAAATAGCATCACATGAAAAACTCTGTGTAGCAATTACAGATTTGCCACTTTAAAAAAATGTTTATACATCAAATGAGCGTTGCACACTAGTCTAAGCCATGACTATAACTGATTGTATGTGAAAAAAAATTAACTAGATGGAGCTACCATTACTACTTGGTTAAATTCACTTCTACCACACAAGTGACAATTTAAAATGTGGAAGGTATTTTGGTTTCACCCTTTAAATAGATAATAACCATGATAAGACATTAGCTAGATGGAGCTACCATTACCACTTGCCTAAGTTTATTTGCACCACTAAAGTGACAGTTTAAAATGTGGAAGGTATTTTTACTGCATCCTGTTGATGGAGTACTAAGCATGGAAAGACATCTAGATGGAGCTACCATTACCACTTGCCTAAGGTCACTTTCACCCCAAAAGTAACCGTTTAAAATGTGGAAGGTATTTCTGATGTACCTTGTATTACTTATATCATTTTTTGAACTTTGATATAGACTATAAAAGTATGAAAATATACTTTTAGAATATAAACAATTGAAAAACCCTAAAGTCTTGTTGATAAGTGTTGATATTTATAAACTCACTGCATTCCACCATCTTTAAGTTTCACTGAATTCCACTATCTTTAACTGCATTGTTGAGGGAATTTGATGCATATATGTTAGCTTTTTGGGAAAGTAAAAGTCATACGCTCAGTTTTGAAAGGGTTAATATTTTGTCATTGTGATTTGATCTAATTAATTGTGAAAGTAATTAGCACTTATGTAATCACTTAACGGAATGATAGATTCTGAAATTTTTGCAGAATTTTTACTCTGATTTTTTCACTGTGAAGAATTCAGACAGCAGAAGTCTTCCTAAATTAATTTGGCAAAATGTTCATTCTTTCTTCTTGAGGCTTTTTGGTTGTTTCCGATGCAATTTTAACAACTTTTCAGAAGGAACACAATGGCTGATTTCTAATTGCAACATTTTTGTAACTCTCCTGCTTGGCTTGAAGCCAAATTCTCTTTCTCTCTCTCTTAAATATATTTGTATTTTTTAGGTACATGCCTTTTTTTCAAGGATATGAATATTAAATGACTTTTAGGCCCTGAAAATGTATTATTTGTTCAATTCCTTATATTAACCCTTACTCTACAAGAACTGAGTCTACTTGGTTCCATGCATGTGCACTTTAAACACAGGAACCAAGTTAACTTGTTCTTCATACGTGGTAGTTTCCAGAATTGTCTACATTTCATATGATGTTGTATGCACATTGCATTTTTACTGGCCAATAGAAAGAGATTATGAGAAGTGATTTGCATATGATCAGCATATTACATCACCAGTTTGTGGGACGTATTTCTAAATCTAAAATGAGAGTGAAACTTAAATTTCAATGACAAAGCAAGATGGACTAAGTTAATTTCTCAAACTTAAACTTTGGTAATTTTGATTATTGAGGCAATTTTGAAGGGTTTGAACCTGAAAATATAGTTTTATTATGACGTTAAGTTTAGAGACTGTTTGTACCCTAACCTGAAAATGTTTGATTATATGTGAACCAAAGTACAAGGTGCATACGATAAGTTTCCAGACTTTTTATGTATGGGCATTTAAAATTGTCGTAGACTCTTGAAAATTCACTATCTTATTGCTATACATCTTATGAGATGACTGACCAATTTTTATGATTTCAGGTTCAAATGAACAGCTACAGCAGCAATTGGAATACACCGTACTAAAGCCTGATGGTCACAGCTGGTGAATTTCAAAAATGCAATCTGACACTATAGAAGAATGATATGCAATAAAATTCTGTTTTCAATTTGGAAAAAATGCCACAGAAACATATGGAATGCTTCCGACTGCTTTTGGGGCATCTTGCATGAATCGAGCATCTGTTTTTGAGTGGCATAAGAGATTCAAGGAAGGCAGGGAATCTGTGAGGTATGATGAGAGGTATGGGAGTAGTAAGGAAGTCAATACACCAGAGCTGATTGGCCAAAGGGTTAGGCTTACTATGTTGAGGTTTTAAGGGAGTTCAGGAAGAGATTCCATCGGAAGAGGCCAGTACTGTTCAAATCGGGTCAGTGGCATTTCCACCAGGACAATGCACCAGTCCGTAACTCCATCCTTGTTACAGACTATTTGACAACGATGGGCATCAAGACAGTTCGTCACCCTCCCTATAGTCCAGACTTTGCTCCCTGTAACTTTTGGTTATTTCCTAAGCTCAGAGGCTGTCGTTATGAGACAATTGATGAGATGAAAAAGGTTGTGATGAAGGTCATTGGCACACTCACACAAGAGGACTTCCATGGGGCCTTCCAGAAGTTGTTAGAACAGTACAACAAGTGCATTGCAGCCAGAGGAGATTACTTCGAAGGGGACTAGAGTTTCATGTGTGTACTATCAATAAAAGTGCCCATACGAAAAAAAATCTGGAAACTTATTTAATGATCTTTGTAAATAGTTTCAAGTATTGTCATTTAACACCAATAATTCTATTCTGCATTCTTTCATTTGCACAGTTAAATGGTTTCAAGTCTAAGAAATGATTAAATCGTTTTATTTGACACATAAATGGGATCCAAACAGATTCTAGCACTCCAAACCAGAGTGAACCTAGAAGTAATGGCAATGAAGAGGTACTTCAGATTCCCTAATACTCCAGAACTGGAGCCTCACCACCAGAATGTTTAGTGTCATATTTAGAACACTATTTGGGAGTGGTGGGGTTGTTACTCCTCTTCAGAGATGCAGTCGGCGTATTCTTCAGTCCCAGCCAACTGGGTTGCCTGTACAATTGCTAAATGCTGTTCTTGCAAGTGAATAGAAGCCACCATAGGAAAGGTTTTCACTTGTTATTTCTGTAGTCATATGATTATACAACTTTCTCTTTTGCTTTGTTTATAAGTAAGGAGAAAAAAGCTGAACAAATATGTGGGTGTGAGAAACACCCCAGGGGTTGAATGTCTTTGCTCTACCTGTTTCTGGTTATTGTGTAGCCATGGTCAGCTTTTTTTCTAACCAGGTCAACATTGTAACAGTTCAAAAATTTGTCTAATAAAATATATATATATATATATATATATTTGGAAGAAATCTTTTAAAGATTTCTTCTTTTTTTTTTTTCAAATAAATTAATTTTATCAACATCAAATTAGCCACAATTATTTTAATTTCATTTTAATATTTAATTTCTCCTTTGACATCAGAACAAATTTTGCGATTTCCTTTATAATTCTATGTTGTGCTTTCTTAGTATTCTTTTTTTTTTATTACATCTCCCTCCCACTAAAATAGTGTGCTGACCATAATGATATCAATAATAGTGATGATAAACGTTTTTAATATCTCAATCTTTTAAGAAGTTCTTTTTCTTGTGTGTATATATATATATATATATATATATATATATATATATATATATATATAACAAAAATACAATACTCGCCAGCAGCATGAAGAAGGTAACCCATTGCTTAATCAGTATATTAACTCCTCTTAACCTGGCCATTGGCCTAATGAGTTGAGTGTTCACCAATGGTCCTGGAGACCAGGGTTCAATCCCAGGTCCAGTCATACCAAAGACTCAAAAATGGTACTTGATGCTGCTTTGTTTAACACTCAACATTATAAGGTATGTATCAAGGGTAAAGTGGAGCAATCCAGGGAAAGGAGTAGCGCCCTCCCCTACACCTTGGTGTAGTAGCTATTGAAAAGGGAGCTTTCAGGTCACCCTCAACTAAGATTGCCAACTTTACTTACAATAGTGTCCAGCATTTTTATGAGGATTAGGACATACCCATTAATGCTCAGAGGTACGGTATATAACACAAGTCTTGCTATTAACACTAATAATTCTAACTGCACACAGTTAAATGGATTCAAGTTTTGCTAACGCTTATAATTTACTGTCAAACATTTGCTTACTCACAGTTAAATGGTTTCAAGTATAGTAAATGATTAAATAGGTTCAATTTGACCCATAAATGGGATCCTAAAAGGTACTCCGGGTCAGAATGGCAATGAAGAGGTACTCAATATCTCCGAAGCTCCAGTGCTGGAGCTTCACCATCAGATGCAGTTTAGTGTCATATCCAGGACACTCATTGAATGGATCTTACTCTTCTGCAGAGATACAGTTGGTATATTTTACTCAAGTGATTTGGCTGACTGCTTTCCTAATGCCAAGCTGTAAATTCAAGGACTTGGTCTTTATAAAAAAAATAAAGGAAACCCATTGCAAAAATTAAGTCATTCTAATGTCAAAGAAAGAGTGAATATCAAAACAAAGTCTAAAAATAGTTAAGCTAAACGTTTGTATAATTTAAATTCATGAACGATATAGTGGCATAAAGTGGCATTTTTGTTTCGTAAGCACGATGTCAAAGAAAAGAATGATTATTAAAATAAAGTTACTATAAAGATAAATCATATTGTCTTAAAACTAATTAATGATAAAAAAAACCCAACTAATTCTGATTAGATCTCTTTAATCATTTCATTTGCTTCTTTTGTGGAATTTTTTTTTTAAGTCCATGATTTATTATTGAAAAGTTGTAGTCTAGGGAATTGTTCTTTTCAGCCTCACCATCAGATGCAGTTTAGTGTCATATCCAGGACATTTGTTAGATGGTTCTTACTCTTCTGTAGAGTAGGGGATTGTTCTTTTTTTTTTCAGGAGGCTGCAAAACATCCCTCCATTCAGTGGGTTGGTAAAGCCTTAAGAGAATTTTTTTTTTTAGTGGGTAGAATTCTGGTAAATTTCATTTTATTTTTGTATTTTATTTTTTGGTTTATCTTAATTTTCAACTTTCTTTGTTAATCCTCACAATTTGAGATGAGTTTTTTTTTTTCTTCTTCCAAGTGTATATTTTACATGATACCATATCAACTTGGCTTCCTCTCAGACATCAGACTCTCACTCTGACCTTGCAAAAATGTACTGCAAAAACCTATGTCTGTTTATATCTTTAAAATACTGATAATTATTGTCTGTCATCTGCAAAAATGTTGTGACAATACATTGCTGGCTGGTCCCCACTATCTCAATCTCCCAAACTACTCATGGCCATCAGATCGTCTAGTGGTTTCTCTCATCTCAGGCCAGGAGTATTTCACATTTCCTTACAGACACACAAAACACAACATACACAACCGAGAGGGTGGAAGAAAAGAGAACAAACAAACACTGAGTTGGGTTAGCCCCAAGTGCAAGAAGGGAGAAGTTTGTGACACTTTCCTAAGAAACTCCCACAAAGTCACCAGTCAAATGCTGACTCATCTTCTCATGTTGGCCAACCTGGCCTGAGTCCACACATCCTATCAGTCACCTGCTCTCTCCTGCTGACTGCCTTGTTCTGCCTTCTTCTCTTGACTGTCAGCTTCCTTGTTTTGTTCTCTTTTCTGTTCTCTGGGACCTTCCTTCCTAATTGATAATTAAGAACAAAGTCTGAGCAGATTTTTGTGCTCTTACCATTACTCCCAGGTTTGCTCTGACCTGTTAGCATCCAATCTATGAATTAAATGCATCTTTTTAAAAATTCTTTCTATTTGATAGTATTGTGTGCAAAAAAACCTCTTAAACAACTACACAAAAAATGTAAACTTAAATAGTCACTGAATGCATTTCCCTAACCTTTGGGCATGAAATAACCCTAAACATGTTGACATATCATTAAAATCAATCATTCAGTCAAATCTTTTTTCCATTGTTTAAACTTAGAATTTTTCTTCAAAATGTATATTTTACAAGATGTCATATCAACTTGGCATCCTCTCAGACATCAGTCTCTAACTCTTACTCTGCAAAGCTGTGCTGCAAAAAGAAATGTCTGTTTATATCTTTGAAATACAGATAATTATAGTCATAGTTATCTAATGTAGAAATGGCTTTGCTCTTTCTGGAAGCTTCTTGATGACTCATTCAAAGATTTTACTGTAATTCTTGGAGAGCAAAGAAGGAAAAGCCAGAAGGAACTGAATTGTCAGTCGTGGGAAGCAATGGCAGATTTCCCTCCCACTCCTCTTGACTAGGCCAACGTCATCCGATAAAACTTCTCTAATATTAGATTGGCTTAAATTAGTCAGTGTTGATTACTGGAAGAGAATGAAAAACAGTTACGTAATGTTTTACAAATACCTTTTTTCTTTTTCTTTTTTTTTTTTCAAACAATTTTTTTCCTTAGTAAATGTGGGCAATACATAAATGATCTCATCATGAAAAATGGTTTGAAATGTGTAAATGGTTATAATAAAAAGTTACTATTAGAGATTAGTTCTTCTTCTGCCTTGACTTGATCTGTTTTGATTTCTTAAGTTAAGATTATCTTCTTTGTTTTCTTTGAATGTCAAATTGATGTTTCATAAAATCCATGTCAGACCGAGTTTGGATTATGGCCTCCTTACTTCAATTTATTTAGTGAAGAGCTTCAGCTAGCTTCTCCTCCCACTGAGAAATATATTTGAATTTCAGGTTTTTGATGCTAAAATCACAGATCTCCAAATTCTGTCATTTCTCTGCATTACTTGTCGGTTTCCTTACAAGGGGTTGCATGATTAGTTTGTCTTTCTGTTATGGTCAAGGGGCAGTTCAAATGATGACACGACACAGAAATAAGTAATAAGAAATATATTGAAGGCAAATAGTACATACGCAAAACGATAGCTGGGAGAAACCCCTCCTCAGCTTAACAATCAGGAATATTACCATTCTTGGTAACGGCTCGCTAAGACTGTGTCTGAGACTGCGACTGCGCAGAAGAGAGCTCAGTTGGTATATGTCACATGAAGACGAGTCCATCTATAGGGGACATCCCAACACTTTCCTGCTTCAATGATTTCAGATGTATGCTCTTAGGCTGCTTGCATTTAAGTTTATACTAATCCTAATAGGAAAGGTGGGAATCTATTTCTTCACTGTCTCATCCCTAGCTATGGCTAAAATAATAGGATAGACTGGGTTCTTTGGCCTTGCTTGCAAATGAATTCATGAGAAGAATAAATTGGAATTCCAAACTAGGAGTTGCAATTTTTTTTATTGTTGGTTTGGTTTCTTTGTTTAATGGCATATCAACCTTTGCGGATTATTTAATGCCAAAGCCATTCTTGTAGAAGAACAGTAGTGGTACTATTCAACTCATAGCTGGGGGGGGTTAGGAGGTTGATACTTTTTCCAAGAGTATGTGTCTGAATGTGATAGTGCAACTAGAGTTTGAACTCGCTTACTTTGAGGTCGCAATCCAGCTCCTTAGCTATTACGGCGTGGGAACTCCCTCTGCCATTTTTTTAAATTTTTTTATTTCATTCCCTTCTCATGATCGAAACCTCTGAGAAGGCAATATATGTAATGCTGCAGTTGAAAATATATGTTCTAGTGGAAAATGTTTTACCAAGTAGTATATAAAATCCTTCATTTTATACTGTGTAAATATTTGCCTCTTGCAGTTATTAATTCATTAATTGCTAAAAAATAATTCTGTTGTATAGGCATAACAACACTAGGCCTTGTATCAGCTTATTACAGTGGTGTAATGGTTATCGTTGTAGGAAATGGACACGGCGAGACGAGTTCAAATCCTGGATGAGACTGATAGCATTTCACATAGCACTAATACCCCTGGGAAAGGTATGAATCCAATTATTCTCCCTCCAGCTATGGGTAAATAGTAGGACAGACTAGGTTCTTCAGCCTTGGTGAGGCAACTAGCCAAGGAGAAGGAAAACTCTCAATTCAAACCTGTTACTCTCCGCTTAAAAATCGACCTTGTGTCATATCCTGCCCGAGTGGAGGGGTTGGTAAATATGATTACAGTTGTTATTCATATATAATTGCTTGGTTGTTTCTACTAATATCTTTTGGGAAAGGCATGAATCCATCTCTTTTCTCTTCTTCCAGCTATGGGTAAATAGAACAGACTGGTTTCTTTAGCTTTTGTATGACAACCAGTCTAAGAGAAGGAAAACTCTGTTGTCAAGCCAGCTTTATTCCTCTTAAAAAGAATGACCATAACACTTAGTTATATAAATATATCTTGCTTTATTTTTCTTGGAGTCGAAGCTTCTGTGATGTGAGAGAGACAGACAGATGGAGGGAGATGAAGACAGCCCGCCATATTGACCCATAATTTCTTCTCTTGACCATATAATACTGTATTATCTTCTAGGCCTCACTTAGCACTTCTTTTGCTTCTTGACCGGGAGCGGGGGTAACCAACCGGAAGTGGGGCATTCTCAGTGACTGCAAGTTAGCACTGATTCTTGACTCACACTGACTCCAACTGCCTGAGACCCTCATGTGGTATCTACAGATATCATTTTGTAACAACCACTCATTTCTCATCGACCACGTGACTGCTTCCACTTATTTTCACAGGTGCATCCTGTTTAGAGAATTTCTGATTGACGGCTCGGTCAAGGGTCAATATGTAACACTAGGCCTTGTGTCAGCTAATTACTGTTGTTATTCATATATAATTGCTGGGTTGTTTCCACTAATAACTTTTGGGAAAGACATGAATCCATCTCTTTTCTCTTCTTCCAGCTATGGGTAAATAGAACAGACTGGTTTCTTTAGCTTTTGTATGATAACCAGTCTAAGAGAAGGAAAACTCTGAAGTCAAGCCAGCTTTACTCCTCTTAAAAATTGACCTTATGTTGCATCTTGCCCTTGGCAATAAATTGGTAAGTACATACTTGCTGAATGGGTAACTGCTAGTCTTATATACAAACTTGCCTGTGGTTAGATCCTGGTACCGATCCAAGATCTTATGATACTAACGGATACCACCGCCAACATATAAACAATGCATTGATAATAATATTCAAGCAATTTATTTCATGACCAATGGATAGATGATTAACTGGGAATATCAAAATTCTGTAAAATCTTAGAATTCTTGGTGCACTTTCAGTTTTGGTTATTTTAGTTGTTACATAATGGTAAAATTGTTTGGCACCTAAACTCCATTGATTTTCTCCTCTATAATCTTTAAGCATTGATTTGACTATAACTAAAAAGATTGATTGATAAGTAAAGTCTCCTACAGCATAGCATTTCTAATTTAGAAAAGAAAAAAATAACCTCTTTGACCTGCTTAACTTGTTTAGCTATCCTTTTGATACTACTACTACTAATACTATTACTACTACTACTACTACAACACACATATACTCACACCACACACACACACTTGCCCAGTCGGCTGGGGCTGTAGAATATACCGACTGCTTCTCTGCAGAAGGATAAGACCCTCCCATCGAGTGTCCTGATATGACGCTAAACAATCTGATGGTAAGGTTCCAGCAATGATAGAGCTTTGGGGAATGCGGAGTACCCCTTCATTGCCATCACTTTTGATACTACTAATACTATTACTACTACTACTACTACTACTACTACCACACACACACCATACACACACTTGCCCAGTCAGCTGGGGCTGTAGAATATACTGTCTGCTTCTCTGCAGAGGGATAAGACCCTCCCATCGAGTGTCCTGATATGACGCTAAACAATCTGATGGTGAGGTTCCAGCAATGCTAGAGCTTTGGGGAATGCGGAGTACCCCTTCATTGCCATCGCTCCCAGGTCCACTCTGGCTTGGAGTGGTAGCACCTGATAAGGATCCTATCCATGGTTTAAATAGAACTAAACAGTGGTTGGGGTTTACTGTTTTTATACATTTAAACTGCATATTTATGCTGAATTGAATTGTTTAAAATAGAACTGTTTTGACATTAAAACTGCGTATTTATGCTAAACTGAATTGCTTGAAATAGAACTGTTTTGACATCTAAACTGTGTACTTATGCTAAACTGAATTATCTGAAATAAAACTGTTTTGACATTAACTCTGTGTATTGCCCATATTGTAGAATATACTGACTGCACCTCTGCAGAGGGGTAAGACCTCCACCAACAAGTGTCCTGGATATAATACTAAACAATCTGATCGTGAGGATACAGTAATGCTGGAGCTTTGGGGAATGCAGCGTACCACTTTATTGCCATCACTCCCAGTGCTTATGCTAAACTGATTATTTGAAATAGAACTGTTTTTTGACATTGAAACTGTATTTACACTAAACTGAATTGTTTATTATAGAACTGTTTTGATATTTAACTGTGTGTAAACAAAATCTGTACTTATACTAAACTGAATTAGCTGAATTAGAACTGCTTAACTAAACTGAATAGCTTGAAATAGAAATGTTTTTGACAATTAAACTGTGTACTCATGCTAAAGGGAATTGTTTGAAGTAGAACTTATTATTTACGTAAAAATGGATTTGGCGTTAAATAACCTACAAAGGTTGATATGCCATAAAACCCAACCAACACACACACACACACACACACACATACTCAGTAGCCGATTCCTAACTCTTCTATGTTCTTGTGATGATTTCTATCAATCCAACCAAGGAGTGGCATGTGTTTCACTTAGGGCCTACTTGACTTAGGCTGAAGATCTAATTTTAATTGATGGCAGATGCCAGACAAAGATTTGTTTAGGTTTCTATTCTGTTATTTCCAATGGCTAACTCCTAAATCTGCTGTCTATGTTCTTCTTGTGAACATTCATAGTGGATAGTGATGGTTGCGATGGTGACACCACAATGGACATTGAGATAACAATCTCGCATGATATTATTCTCAGAGTGCTACTCATCAGATTTTCCTCTATGGCTTGGAGCATGGTCTCAGAATCCATGACTATTGGCCTACTCGAGCTTGGCTTGATCATCGAGATTCTTGTAACCTGAGTAAAATCTTTTGAATCGTCTGGTCACTGTACCGAGATCAACTATGCCTTCACCTTTTGCACATTAAATTTTTTTTGTTGCTTCTGCTGCATTATGGCTCAGTTCAAACTTGTAAAGCATAAGTTCCTGAATTAGACTGTTATCTGTACAGCTTCCAAATCATTCACAGAGTGAAGCAATGCATAACATCTCAGTGTATCGACTATTATGATCCTACCAATTACAGCAAGTACCTTTCGCAGTTTGAATGTCTTTAGTCATGAGATATAGATGTCACAAACTAGCACATACCAAAATATTACATACCCCAGTTGGCTCGGGCTGTAGAATGCACTGACTGCATCTCTTCAGAGGGGTTAGACCCACCCCCATGAGTGTCCTGTGGTCCAGTTGGCTATGGCTGTAGAATGCACTGACTGCATCTCTGCAGAGGGGTAAGAACCCCCATCCCCAACAAGTGTCCTGGATATGACACTAAATAATTTGATGGTGAGGCTCCAGTAATGCTGGAGCTTTAAGGAATGTGGAGTATCCCTTCATTGCCATCGCTCCCTGGTCCACTCTGACCTGGAGTGGTAGCACCTGATAGGGTCCTATCTATGTGTCAAATAGAACTGTTTTACATTTAAACTGAGTGCAAACAAATGATATGCTAAATTGAATTGTTAGAAATAGAACTGTTTGATCATTTAACTGTGTGTAAACCAATGACTGATGTTTAATTGAATTGTTAGTGATACATAGCAATGCTTGGAACCATTTAACTGTGTGCAAATAATGAGTAATGTTGAATGGAATAATTAGTGTTAAATAGCAATACCTGTAAGAACTTCACTGTCTCTAAACGAATGGTTAATATTAAATAGAATTATTTGTGTGAGATAGCAATAACTGAAACCTGTTAACTGTAGGAACAATAGTGATATTAGTGTGTGAATAAATTAGTCCTAACTCATTTAAAAATGAAATTACCTACAAACTATGTGTGCAAATATGTGGTGCATTCAATAAGTTTCCAGACTTTTTTATACAGGCATTTAAAATTGTCATAGACTCTTGAAAATTCGCTATGTTATTGCTATACATCTTATGAGATGACTAACCAATTTTTATGATTTCAGCTTCAAATAAACAGCTACAGCAGAAATTGAAATACACCCTACTAAAGCCTGATTGTCACAGCTGGTGAATTTCAAAAATGCAATCTGGATGTGAGGACACTTTAGAAGAATGATATGCAATAAAATTGTTTTTTAAACTTGGAAAAAATGCCACAGAAATGTATGGAATGCTTCAGACTGCTTTTTGACCATCTTGCATGAATCAAGCATCAGTTTTTGAGTGGCATAAGAGATTCAAGGAAGGCAGGGAGTTTGTGAGGGATGATGAGAGGTGTGGGAAGAGTAAGGAAGTCAATACATCAGAGTTGATTGGCCAAAGGGTTAGGGTTACTATGTTGAGGTTTTAAGGGAGTTCAGGAAGAGATTCCTAGGGAAAAGGCCAGCACTCTTCAAATCGGGTCAGTGGCATTTCCACCAGGACAATACACCAGTCCACAACTCCGTCCTTGTCACAGACTATCTGACCACGATGGGCATCAAAACAGTTCCTCACCCTCTCTATAGTCCAGACCTTGCTCCCTGTGACTTATTCTCTAAGCTCAGAGGCTGTCGTTATGAGACAATTAAGATGAAAGAGGCTGTGATGTAGGCCACACTCACACAAGAGGACTTCCATGGGGCCTTTGAGAAGTTGTTGGAACGGTACAACAAGTACATTGCAACGGGAGGAGATTACTTCGAAAGGGACTAGAGTTTCATGTGTGCACTATCAATAAAAGTGCCCATATGAAAAAAGTCTGGAAACTTATTTAATGGTCCTCGTAAATGACTGATGTTAAATTGTGACTGCTATATAGCAGTACTTGAAGCCATTTAACTGTGTACAAATAAAAAAAAGCTTGTTTAAAGATGATATCTACAAAAATGTGTTTATAAATCATATATCTTATATCTATTTGTATAAACAGGACATGGTATGAAATAACCTACCATGGTTGATATGCTATAAAACCAAACCAAACCAAACCAAACCAATCTATTGCAAACATTTTGACTCATCCAAGTAAGAAAAGGGTCACATCTGTGTTGGCCCAAAAGAATCTTTCTGAAGTAGAACAAATAATCTCCAAGCCTAAAGATAACACAAACCTAAACTGACTGATATGATAGTAAACGTAATTTCTTCTGATTAAAGGTCATAGTTTATCAATTTACTGGTGTAGCTTGATGATAAGTCTAATTCCATGTTAAACTGATAAATCATAGGAAAGCTATCAGGTCAATCATTTCTCCACTTTTAAATGTCATATAAAAAACAAACAAAGTTGTCATCTAGAGCCATAAATGAAAAAAACACTCAGTTACTATTGCTGAATATCCATTTGGTTTTTTCATTATATTTCTGATCTGACAGAATCTGTTAATTTGATTAATTGTCACATGATTCAACACTGAGCTTAGAGATATCTTCAGATCTTAGACACACTGTGGATAAAATGTTGACTGACTCAGAGCATTACTACCTGGTGATCAGGGTTCAAATTCTTCCTGTAGAAGTTTAGGGCATTGTATCCTGGATAGTTTCATTAGTTTGCCTTGTTATATTTGACTTTCCTTCTTTATTTTGGAAGGTTCGGGTTTTTTTGTTTCTTGACATTTTTTCTTATCTCCCTCTTTTTTCCCCCTCTTTTCTCATGTCTGTAAACAGTATTTTTTTCTCTCTGTCTATAAACATAGTATTTTTTTCTGTTTGTAAACAGTATATTTTTTTCCCTCTGTGTCTAAACGTAGTATTTTTTTTGTTATGCAAAAGAATGAAGAAAAAATCACATCTTTCAGTGTTGTTGTTGTTGTTTTTAATGAATTGACAGCCTGGAAGTATCTCTTAATCTAGTCATTTTTTACTTGCTCTGTTCTTAGGGAAGGAAATAGAATGTTGATTTACTTCAATTAAAAATGTCTAATTATTCACATTCTATTTCTAAATGCCTTTGAGATATTTACTGAGATGAGTTACAAACACTTTAATACAAATAAAACCAAAAACAAAAATCAACTACTTATACAAATCGTCTAGAGTAAATTGCTTTAATTGTAAATTATTAGCCTGAATGTTCAAATCCTGGTATTTGTTATATAAGTTGGCAAATTAGTAAATTTATTTGGATACCCTGTCACTCAAAATTCCTATTGCCCCCTGAAATCAAAGGCAGTGAATACAGATTTTATGCTTGTTCAAAAACTTATGAGCAATACTTTCTATAATCTTTATGGGCATTATCCTATATAAAGTACTGGTCCTAACTATTTGAACAGGAAGAAAATTTGTTGCTCTGAGACATTGTAGAAAGGGAGTTCCAACTTCAGTCATTCACTTTAAAACTAATACCATTGGGGAAGGCATTAACCTTCTTATCCTTCTCAGCTATGGGTTAAATAGTCTGGCTACTGTTCTTCTACATGGATGGATTTGGCATTAAATAACCCAGGAAGGTTGATAAGCCATTAAACAACAAAACCAAACCAAACAGAATCTGTTTTTCCTTACGTATAATTGAAATGACCATTTAGATTCAAACTGGAAATTGACTTACAAGTTTAGAAACTCTTCCAAATTGTAATTTAAGTTTGTCTTTTTAATCTCTCTGAATGATTTAATATAATAAATCCCTTTTCATACTTGAAACTTCTAAATCAGTAATAGGGCATTTTAGCTGTGGATAGCTTCTGCCTAAATTGTAAAAAAGAAAGTGTATTACTGACATGTAAAACCAATTTTGGTAAATAGTTGAAATTATTGACAGAGCATAGTGTTATCTTTAGGCTTGGAGATTATTTGTTCTACTTCAGAAAAAATTCTTTTAGGCCAACACAGATCTTATCCTTCTGCTACTCGGATGTGTCAAACGTTTTGCAATAGTTTGGTTTGATAGCATATCAACCATTGTAGGTTATTTAATTGGAAGCAAAGGCTGCTATCTTTGAAAATGATGAAGCCTGGTATTCATATTCTTTCATTCAAATTTCTAAATGTGAGGAAACCATTTTGAGAAATGCCTCATATGGAAATGCTATTGATAAATACTCCATAGATTGCATATTTGTGACCTCTGACCTCATTCTTACATAGCATTGACTGACTAATTCATCGTCCTGACTTTTGCATATATTTGGTTTAATTTGGTTTTATGGCATATCAACCATTGTTGGTTATTTAATGCTAAATCCTGTTTATACATATATATTAAATATAAAATTAGTAAACACATTTTGTCAAAAAATTTTTTAAATAAGCATGAGCTAATTTTTTTTTTGTGCACAGTTAAATGGTTTCAAGTATTTCTATCCAACATAAATAATTCTGTTTACTATTAATCATTTGTTTATTACACATTTGAATGGATATACATGAATGATTTATAAATGAATAGTTTGTAGGTAATTTCATTTTTACATGAGTTAGAACTAATTTGTTTGCACATTTGTATTTGCTATTGATTCTACGGAGTTAAATGGTTTCCATAATGGTTATCTAACACTTATAATTCTATTCAATATCAAATCATTTGTTTGTACACAGTGAAGTGGTTACAAGTGTTGCATAGCTGTATAATACGTATACAACTTTACACATATACATGTGGAAACAAAATCAACAATAATGACGAACGAACACACTTCTTTAGAAAAATATACCTCTCACACTTTATTCGAAGTGGTTGCGAAAGGGTTATGTGTGAGAGGTGAGTTGGAGACTGAACAAACTGCAGCATATTTACCCCCAGTTCCTTTGTCTTTAGCAGCACTTCTTTCTTGTTCTGCTGGGCTGCTCAATCAGGGGTCCTGAGGGCCCATAGCCCTCAGCTAGGTGCTGGTTCTCTCTACAGCATATCTGCAACTAACTGAACTTCCTGTTTGTAGAAGTCAAATGACTCATCTTCTAACATGGCTGCCTTCTTGAATCTTCATGGTAAAAGCAAGCCAGTTAAGCTTACCTCATTTTATAGGAGAGCACCTAATGCAGCAGGTGGGTTGTATCTGAGGTGCCAGGATGACCTGCCCAACACATTTGCATGAGTGATGTCTATTCACCCATATATTCATCCTGTAAATGCAATGTGTATCTTTTGACTACTTGTGTGTCAGACCACTCTCAAGTCAACCAATATTCTTCACTGTCGCACCGGATTATATCATTGTTTGACACCCACCTGCTTCCTGTGAGCGTCACCTTTGCACTGAACACAACCCATCCATGGTCAAGGCTATATCTTGATGTCTTTGACCGGATGCACCTGTTCCTTGATTGACGGCTGGGTCAAAGGTCAATATGTTACACAAGTATTGCTATTTAACACTAATTATTCTATTCAACACTTCATCCATTTTCATACAGTCAAACGGTTTCAAATATTACTATGTAATACCAATAGTTCAATTTAGGTATACAGTTAAAGAATTTCAAGTATTGCTTATCAACACTAATAATTCTATTCAACATTACTCATTTGTTTGCACATAGTTAAATGGTTTCAAGTATTGCTATGTAACACTAACAATTCAATCATTCAGTCATTTGTTTACAGATAGTTGAATGGTTAAACAGTTCTATTTCTAACAATTTGATTTAATGTAAGTCTTTTGTTTGCACACAGCTGAAATATCAAACAGTTCCATTTGATCCATTGATTAGACCCTATCAGGTGCTACCACTCTGAGTTAGAGTGGACCTTGGAACAATGGCATTGAAAAAGGTACAACTGTAAACAGTGATTCATATTGCCTACTATTTAGGTAGAATTCCCTTTATTTGTGAATGACCCTCATATTTCTTGTTTACATGACACATGATTGATTTATTGATTTTGATGGCAGGTCAATCTGTCTGGTATTATTTTATGCCTAGATATTAGGGAATTGCATACATTGTGCGCTTATGTTTACATTCCCTTTTTTGCACACATTTATATGATATCAAGTTTTCTTATCTAATACAAATATTTTGCAAACAAATCTATTTGACTCGTAGATAGGTTTGGTTTCTTTGCTTAATGGCATATCAATCTTTTTGGGTTATTTAATGCCAAAGACGTCCTTGTAGAAGAACATTAGTGGTACTATTCAACTCGTGGCTCAGGGAGGAGTTCATACTTTTTCTGAGGGTATTAGTCTGAAAGTGAATATAGTATTGTGACTGGGATTCAAGCCAGCTGACTCCGATGTTGCTGTTTACCATGTTAGTTGCTATGACATAGGGACTATCTTCTCCCCATAGATGGGATTCTAACTGGTATTACCATTGATGTTTGCAAACAGTTTTTCAAGTATTTTAATCTAATATTTATAATTTTTAAACAGCTGTATTTGATCCATAGATTGAACCATCACTGGTATTACCAATCCAGGTCAGAGTGAACCTGAGAGTAATAGCAATGAAGGTATACTCCACAGATCTTCAGAACTGGAGCCTCACCATTTGATAGAATTTAATGTCATACTTGGGAACTCCTTTTTTTTTCAGGAGAGGTCTTTTGGTCAGCATTTTCTAAGTCTTGTTGATAGAGCATATGGCATGTAGTTGTTCTGTGGTTTTTCTTTGCTATTTCTTATTTACACGGTAAATATTTCACTGGAAAGAAAGAAATATTGTAATAATTTAAAATTATGCTTAAAACTATCAATTTTAATAACACATAGAGTTTTTCTACATACCTCCAAAATATAGCATGATCCCTCCTCATTTTCCACTTGGATTTGGGTTCAGATATTTTTGTGCTGTACACGAAAAGAAGTAGTCTAAATTTTTGTCACTATGACCTGGGCAATGTTAGAAGAGCTGGTAAGAAAAGAAGTGAATAGTTTATCTTTTTATTGGTTGATGTTACGGAGGCAGCATTGCAGAGGAATATGAAAAGATTACATGCTGAGATGTTTGTAATAGAAACAAGAATTGTTTATAAAGAAGGTTTATCACAAAATGTGCAGCTTCTCAATGTCTACCTCACCTTTTTTTGTTTCTTTCCCTAATTGTCAATCTCTGCCAAGGTTTATGTAAAAGTCTGAAAACATGGCTTTTTCAGAACTTTCGAGGTGCCATAAAGAAAAAAAAGATGTCTGTTTACCAAATTAACAAATCATATAACACAGAACCAGCAAAAAATTCTTGCATGAAAAAATAATTTCCATAGTAAAAAAATTTTTTATTGCATTTCTCTAGTTTGTTTGTTTGGGTTATTTAATGTCAAATCCATTATTATAAACAGTTCTATTTCAAATAATTCAGTTTAGCATGAGTATACAGTTTGTCAAAAACATTTCTCTTTCAAGCTATTCAGTTTAGTCAAACAGTTCTAATTCAAACAATTTAGTTTAGTATAAGTATAGTTTTTGTTTACACACAGTTAAATGCTAAAACGGATCGATTTTGAACAATTCAGTTTGGCATAGTACAGTTTCAATGACAAAAACAGTTCTATTTCAAACAATTCAGTTTAGCATAAGTATGCAGTTTACATGTCAAAACAGTTTTATTTCAAGCAACTCAGTTTAGCATAAGTATGCAGTTAGTTCTATTTAACCCATAGATAGGGCCCTATCAGATGCTACCACACCGGGCCAGAGTGAACCTAGGAGTGATGGCAATGAAGGAGTGCTCCACTTTTCCCAAAGCTCCAGCATTACTGGAACCTCACCATCAGATTGTTTAGCGTCATATCAATGAAACTTGTTGTGGGGTGGGGTCTTACCACTCTACAGAGAAGCTGTCAGTGTATTCTACAGCCCAAGCCGACTGGGCAACATTTCTTTAGTGAAAAATGATTTAATGCATTTCTGTAGTAAAACATTCTTAATACATTTCTATTATAAAAACATTTTGATGCCTTTCTATAATGTAAATTTTTTATACATTTCTTTAGTAAAATAATTTACAAGACTATTTTATACAAAAACAATACTTAAGTATCACCTTTCATTATAGAAATTTATTTTAATCTTTAATCTCTATGCATTATTCAACATTGAAATTTGTAATATATATCGTATTTAAGATAAGAATGAAAGACATTTTTGTAGTAAAATTTTTTCAATGCATTTCTACAGTAAAAAATTGTCTTAAGGCATATAGAAAAAAATCTATCGTAAAATAATTCACAAGAGCATCATATAGAAAATCAATACTACAGTATTGATATTCTTTTTTTTGATTTTCTTAGATAGGGTCTTGTGCAATTCATTTTTTTTTATTAGACAGACTATTTTCTTGTTTTTGCTACTTTTGGCTGACAACAAATCAGTCTTAAAAGAAAGGTGTGGCATGGTTTGCTCAATGATGGAGTAATACAATAAGAAAAGACTGGATCTAGTTTTAATTGATAAGAAGAAAAGGACTTGTCATCTAGTGGATTTTGCTGTTCCAGCTGACCACAGAGTGAAAGAGAAGGAAGGCAAAGAGCTAGAAAAATACTTAGACCTTGCCAGAGAACTGAAAAAGCTGTGTAACATAAAGGTGACGGTGACACCAATTGTACTAAGTAGGATTGAAAGGAAGACTGAAGGAATCAGAGGTTCCAGTAATCCTGGAGGTTTGGGGAATGTAGAGTACCCCTTCATTGCCATCACTCCCACATGAAGTGGTAGTACATGTTATGGTCTTATCTATCGTTCAAATCAAATTATTTAACCATTTGACTGAGCAAAGAAATGATTATTAACTTGAATTGTTAGTGTAACATAAGAATACTTGAAACCAATCAACTGTTTGCAAATAAAACTATTAGTGTGAGCAATACTTGAAACCACTGTGTGGAAACAAATCATTTATATTTAACAGAATTATTTGTGTTAGATAACAATACTTGAAACTATTTAACTATTTTCAAATAATAGCACTACTTAATTGTATACAAACAGTTCTGTTAAAAAAAATAAAATTACCTACAAACTATTCACTTATAAATCATATATGTATATCCATTTAACTGTGTGAAAACAAATGACTGATGTTAAATTAAATTGTTGATATTACATAGCAATACTTGAAACTGTTTAACTGTGTGCAAACAAATGACCTCTGGCTCATTTAAAAATGTTATCTAAAAACTATGTTTACAAATCATATATATTTGATATATATGTATTGACAGAATTTGGCATTAAATAACCTACAAGAGTCAATATGCTAAAAAAAACGAAGCAACCAACCGACCCATGATCTTATATGCAAATTAAATCTGGGATACCACAAAGAAGGAAGAACAGTGAATTGTAGTAATTTACGAAGGTCTTTACTTCGATTTAGCACAAGGCCAAATGAATGGGGCACCCAATGAGACTCGAACTCACTCGTGTAGGTTTGCTAGTCTAACTCGCTAACCATTACACCACCAGAGGTGCCCTGAACAGTGAATTGTATGGCACAGAAAGCTATGGAAAGATCCATGTTGAGAATATCATTGTGTCAGCACATCCAAACTGAGGTAATTTGGGAGTGGAGTGAAGGATGTGATTGTGGTGTACTGAAAAATAGAAGTTCTGTCGAGCTAAACACTTCATAAGATTCGCAGATCACAGGTGGATCTGTGCAGTCTTTTGAGTGGTATCTGAGAAACCAGAAATGACCACTGGGGAAAACCTCCATGATGATAGGAAGATGAAATTGTCAAATGATCCAAGCCAATATGTTGGAGAAAGGCAAGATCAAGAACAGAATGGAAGTGCAATTTGGTCAGCAATATGGAAAACATCAGACAAACTGGTCAATTAGAGAATAAGAAATCACATTTTTCTTTTTCAGCACAGTACTCTCTTGGCCTTTGTATAATATATATATATATATATATATATATATAGTCAATACTTGACATTAGAGTCTACCCAAAAATCGTCCAATTCCTATGTCTGTTCTCACAAAGGTGATAATCTACTAACTGTTCTCTGGTGCATTAGGAAGATGCTGCTTTCAGGTGAAAATGTCCTCTGATCGGCCAGAGTAAAACCACAGACCCCCACATAACTGATCTTATTCCAAAAGCTGAAAATTTGGTTATGATAGATATGTCACTCAGTTTCAGAGGACCATCTTCTCATGCTGCTCCTCTGTATTACACTCAAAGGGGTTGTATCAGGGTCAATTCCAAATGCCTGAGGCAACCCTAATGCATGCAGAACTGAACAATTTTGTCCCTATCCTCACATACACTTGAGAAGCCCTATTTTAAACTTGATCTTGTGTCACATCCTCCCCTTTTGAGGTGGCACTTAAACTACAGCATTTCCAATGATACAAATAATGATTTTGAAATACCAAATAAAATCACTGATATTAACAAGTTGGTTGGTTGTCTGGGTTTTTAAGGCATATCAACCTTTGTTGGTTATTTAATGTCAAATCCACTTTTATACAAATAATCAGTTCTATTTCAAACAATCCAGTTTAGCATGAGTACACAGTTTAATTGTCAAAAACATTTATATTTCAAGCTATTCAGTTTAGTCAAACAGTTCTATTTAGCATAAGTATGCAGTTTAGTTCTATTTGATCCATAGATAGGACCCTATCAGGTGCTACCACTCCGGAGCAAAGTGGACCTGGGAGTGATGGCAAAGAAGGGGTACTCCACATTCCCCAAAACTCCAGCATTATGGGAGCCTTACCATTAGATTATTCAGTGTCATATGCAGGACACTCGTTGTGAGGGTGGGGGTCTTACCTCTCTACAGAGGTGCAGTCAGTGTATTCTATGGGCCAAGCTAACTGGGCCATGATGTTATCCAGGAGAAAAGATTAAAATGGTTTAGTCATATGATACACTAAGATAAAACCAATTCATTTATACCAGTAAGATTTTATCAGTGGAATGCGCCAAAGATTACTATCAAAGTGATGGAGTGATTTACTGAGAGAAGACAAAAAATTACCTTAGCCATCATCAAAAAGACTGGCAAAAGACAATGAAGGTCAAAATAGAGAATTTCTAGTCGAAAAATGACTCTTTTGTGTTCTTGAGTTTGAAATCCTTGCTCTAAACCAGTAGTTTTCAAATGGGGTCCATATGTGATTTTTACAGGTCCATGCAAGCAAATTAGTGAATTTGGAAGTTCACATTTCAATGGTAAATGAAAATATTTTATTTTAGGTTTATTAATTCCAAGAAATAACTTGTTTTTTTTCTAATGCTTAACATAGTTCAACATAGTCATTGTCATGCAGTGAATATTTTCAATTAGTGGATATAAGATATCCACTATTCTGGGAGAAAAAGCAGTTGTATGTTGCAAAAGTTCTAAGCCTCACCAAGATTTTAATTCTATCACAAACCTCTGATTTTAGTATGGGTCTTACCTTTACAGAAATTAAGACATAAATCTGAATTACTTTTTCTAATCTTATTAGAAGTGATAGTGTGTTATCACAACAAAAATGTTCAGCTATGGCTTTTGGGATTTTTTTTTTTTTTTTTTTAAATTTTTTTTCTTTTTCTGGACAAGGCTTAGAACTTTTTGAACAATCCTTGTATATTACTGTTTTTCCTCGATTTTTGTTTAATTTCGGTTTCAGCTGTGTCTCTAACTTACTATCAACAATCTGTCTTTCTCTTGTTTTCTATGTTAGTTTTGATGATAAAGTAATGATCTTGTAATATCAGATAAAATCACTTTCATTATCAAGAAGAAAAATTTGAAATGGTTTGACTATATGGTACATGAAGACAATGCCAGTTATGTCAGCCATTCATAGAAGAATTCTTTTACAGTAGGAGTTTCTAATTTTTCATACCTATTTTTTAACTTAAAATTTAGTTGTCCTGGGTATGTCACTAAACTGCATCTGATGGTGAGGCTTCAGTCTTGTGGAGTACCCTTTCACTACCATTACTCTCAGGTCCACTCTGGCCTAGTGTGGCAGTACCTGTTAGGATACCATCTATGGGTCAAATAGAACTGTTTAATCATTTACTAATTATTATTATTACTAGTTATTTGAAAGCATACAACTGTGTGCAAATTATTTATATTACTTAGAAATACTTGATTAATAGAATTTTTATAAAGCAATAAAATAAACCATTTAACTGTAAGCAAACAAATGATTAATATTAAATAGAATTATCAGTGTTGAATAGCAATACTTGAAACTATTTAACTGTGTGCAAATAAATGAGCTGTAACCCCTTTAAAAATATTACCAACAAATTATTCACTGATAAATTATACAGTGTTTGATAATGCTATAAAACACTGAAAAAAATTATAAAAATTTATTTCTTGATTTTATATGGGAATCATGTTATACATGAAACAGTTGGGATATAAAACAAAATGAATATGATTTCAGATTTATGACTTTTTTTGATACAGTATCTGTTATATAGTCATCTACATCATTATTCTGCATCACAACGACACAACATCAAAGACAGACGCATGAAGGAAAACGCAGGAAGAAACGACGCAAGAAGGAAGACACATGGAGACTTCTTTAACAACATATATACCTCTCACTTTATTGCAAGGGTTCGAAAGGGTTGTTCAAGGTTTGCATGTGAGAGGATGCTGGAGACCGAACATAAACTTCATATTTTGACCCCACTGTTATGACCGTCACGTTGAGTCTTTCTTGTTCTCCTGATGTTGGGGCCCACTCCATCGGGGCTTTCCGAGGGCCCCCTTGGTCAGGTGTGGTCATCCCTACCACATCTGGTCTCTAGCTGTCTGGAATTCTACTGGCAACTGCTTTGGCACCCAACTCAACTCAATTATATAATAATTCAACGCCCACACGATCGCCCACTGGATCTTTGAAATCGAATGTTTAATCGTCATCAAGTGGAAATAACTGTCATGCAGTTCAGAGGTTACTCTCTTCCGGTGCATCACTGTAGTGGCACAATGGGACCTTCACCTTGTCCCATATCATAAGCCTTAATCTGCCCACGCGATCTCTTTCGATTACTGGCCATTGGAATGTGTCACTTCCTTCCGGTGTATCACCTTGGAATAATATTTTTGGGCCGGGTCGAAGGTCAAAATATAACATATCAACTGATGAAGGGTATTGATGATACCGAATTTAAAGAAATAATTTTCCTCAGGGTCAAGAATCTTTTTTTCATTTACCAGGTTTTTCAATTTGTTTGTGTCAAGATGTTGTTTCTATTTAGCATTCCTCACTTAATTTCTTTTTATTGGGCAGCTGACTATAAACTGGTGAGGGTAACTAGAAAAACAGCTTTTCCTGCGAAATAGTGCACCTGGCATTCTTGCTAGGTGATCTCTGAAAATTAATGGCTCATGTTCTAGGAGAAATCTGCTCCCTTACCAAAAAGAGGAAGGGCTAGTTTGTTTAGTTACTTTGGCATAGTTTAATGGCATATCAACCTTTGTGGGTTATTTAATGCCAAAGTCATCCTCACAGAATAACAGTAGTGGTACTATTTAACCAATAGCTGGGGTGGAGAATAGGGTGTTCATACATTTCCCAAGTGTGTTAGTCCAAAAGTCAATGTAATTGTGCAACTTGAGTTGGAACTAGTTTACTATGATGTTGCAATTCATAAGGGCTGGGTTCATTGCCTGGCACTTGTGGTACCACTGAAAGGGAATGCTTATGGAACTGAGCAATTTTAGAACCCTCCCCCTTCGGAAGGCTTGCTTCTTGCTGGGCACATTAAATTAATCTTGAGTCACATTGCAACAATGTAGAAGTAGGTTGAATCCTGAAAAAAAAAATCATATCTATCTTTTTTGGTTTTGTTTGGAGGAACCAGCAAAATTTTACCCTGGGGCATTTATTTCTTTTAGGTTTGCCTCGGTTTTCAGAAATCACTTACATTTGTATTTTAAGATTTATTAAGATAGAAATCTGAATTAGTTTCTCTTGTTTTATTAGAAGTGGTAGTGTGTTGCTACAATAAAAATGTACTCAATCAAAATTCAATCTTGCATTTCTACAGTAAAAAAAAAAATTGATACATTTCTATTGTAAAATTTCTATAATGCATTTCTATCATAAAATTACTTACTAGACCATTATATAGAATACTACAGTATTGATATTCTTTTCTGATTTTACTTAGATGGAGTTACATCATGCCAGGTTACCCTCAATTGAACTGAAACCCCAAATAAACAGTCTTGCTCTGAAATGTCAAAGGTTTACAGTTGTACTATAGCCACAATTAACCCATGTGCGAAATAGACATAAAATGTTCATAACGATAGAACATATAAAGAACATAGAAATCTCGAAATTTGAAAACACATAATGACTTCTTGTTCAGGTACGAAACCTTTTTATTAACTTTGAGTTGAAGGTTTCGACATAAGGAGAGACACAATCATCTATGCTGTCTTATTCATTTGGCCCCCATCTCGAGCGGCCCCCATAGAGCACCAGTTTGCCTCGCGTCTGCGAGCTCCAAAAGTCAAACCTCCTTATTTGGCGTCTAGTACTCAACTCCTTAACTTTCTTTCAATTCTCCACAAACCTCTGCGCTTCCGGTGCGTGACGTCACTCGCACTCCGTCACCCATTTTGTCTGGGAGTATTGTGACACTTCCATCCGCGCGCGCGTCTGCGTTGACACCTGCCTCAATGTTGCACCTAACTAACCCATGTGCTGAACCGAAAGGTTCTCAGCCTAACTAAGCTCAAAGGCATGAACCGAAATCCCTTGGCCATTACGTTACACAGTGATTTAAAATGCTGATTTTTCAAAACCTTTGGATAAAAAATTCAAGATTATGAGTTAATTAAGAATCTTTTTTTGTCCGCTTTGATACAAACTTTTCAATATTGTTTTTGTCAAACTGATGAGTATTCACAGCATTCAGCTCTTATTTCAGTCCATTCCAAATGTTTTTTGATTCAAAATTATACACTTTTTTTTTACTCTTTGTTATTGGGCAGCCACCCAGCTATTAGCTAGAAAAATGGCTTTTCATATCCACTTTGTATTTTGGCTTGGAGAAACAGGCTTTTTTTTTTTTTTTTTAATCTAGGGCAGGTTGTCTGTTTTTGTTTTTTCAAAATGTGCTGAGAAAGCAGAAAAATGTTTTTGTTTTGCAAATCAATGGAAGTTTTTCTCTTCCTGCATAAATATTGTCATGTTGTTGTGAAAAGTTCTTTTCCTTTTGAGTGGAAATAGAGCTTGTTATAATTCACTTAGTGTTCGCCAATGGTCTGGGAGACCTGGGTTCAATCCCAGTTTGTGTCATACCAAAGACTTTAAAAATGATATTTGATACTGCCTTGCTCTTAACACTCAGTAGTATAAGGTACATATCAAAGTTAAAGTGGAGAAATCCAGAGAAAGGAGTAGCGCCCTCCCTTACACTTTGGTGTAGTAGCTATCGAAAAGAGAGCCTTCTGGTCGCCCTCGACTACGGTTGCCAACTTGACTACTTATTATTTACATACTATAATTCACTTATTTCAGAGATTGAAATATTTGCTTTGTAACACATGACAAATTCTTGTTCTGATAATCTCTCACATGACTGAAGACTTTTCTAAAAATTTATTCTTAGAATTACATATATTTTGCTATATAGAATAAGTACTCTTAGGAGAGGGGAGACTGATTTATCTTGTGAATATAATTGTTTGTATTATAAACCTCTGAATAAGTTGATCTTATTTATAAGTCAGCTCTTGATTTATGGTCATCAAATCATTAATTTATGGAATTCATTTTTGAAATCAACAGTTGCTCATAGTCCTTCCCATTATGATTGAATTTCAACCTTACAAAATTATTAGGCCCTGTCAGTGGATATCAGAATATGCTGACTGTATCCACTGCAGAGAGGTAAGAACCACCCCACAAAGGACATCCTTGGTATGACACTGCATTAGCTGTATTAGATGGTAAGGTTCTAGTTCTGGAGAGGGTGGAGTA
>CAUZXS010001038.1:7500-62500 GCA_963585895.1 Sepioteuthis lessoniana | reverse complement strand
GCTGGCTAACGACAGACATATATATATATATATATATTTTTATATATGTATGTAATAAAATAAACATAGAACATTATTCTTAGTTCTTGTATCACTTATCCTTAATTAATTATGAATCCATAGCCATTAATATTGAGCTTTTTTATTGGATACTCTTTCCTTTTGGACTTTCTACATTGATCACATAATAAAAAGTACATGTTTGTGTGTGTTCCCATATGTGTGCCGCCCTGTCAGCTGGGGCTGTAGAATACGCTGACTGCACCTCTGCAGAGGGGTAAAACCCCCCAATGAGGCTACCTGTTGGCCGTGGGTGGCGACCCGCGATGCTTAAGGACAGGATCCTGGTGGTTGAGCAGTACTTGGCCTGAAAATCGAGTGGTCAAGTCTCTTGCAACACACCACTTTGGCCCTTACTGGGCTAGACGGGCAGTTGGAGAGGTCCGATCCAATCAATCGGCTGGTCATGACAGTACTCTCTTAGATTTTTTTTTTTTTTTTTTTTTTTAAATCTAAATGAGGGCGATGGCTGTAGGGTCAATCATGCTGTGGAAAGACTTGTAGTCCTTTCTGTCCCTGGGGAAGTAGTTATCTTGGGAACAAAAACCCAGGGACAAAAAATTAATTCGTCTATCACCAGCATGAGTATACTGAACATGTAGCCCTGGTGTTGCTAGGCGAATGGGTTTCCCCCTAGGCACATCCCCATGTGGGACTCCGAGGTGGGTGGGGAGCATGTTCAGTGAAACTCATCCAACACTTTTATGGCTTCTGTTAAAACAAAAACCCAAGCAAAAAGACCTCATATTGAATGTGATTCAGACAATGATGAGCCATATCCAAGGTTCATCATTCTAGAATCAAAAGAAAAACTACCGCTGACAAAACTATCCCCCTTCATCATAGAAAAAAGTATTTCAGCTCTAATAACACCCAAAACCATAAAAAACTTGAAAAACGGAACCATCCTTATAGAGGTGACAGAAAAAAAACAAGCTGAAATAATATTAAAGCAAAAAAAAATCCACAACATAGACATAAAAGCTTACCCCCATGAGAGATTAAGCACCTCTAAAGGGGTGATAAGAAATGGAGAGCTATCATTATGCTCAATAACGGAAATTAAAAATGAACTAAAAAAACAAAATGTAATAGACGTCAAAAGGATCACAATCAAAAAACAAAATGAAATAATTGAAACCAATACCTACGTTTTAACCTTCAATAATCCAAAAAACCCCTTAGAAATGAAAATAGGCTATACAGTGGTTAAAGTTGAGACATATATCCCTAATCCTAGAAGATGTCATAACTGTCAGAAATATGGACACCTGAAGGAGCACTGCACAAGAAAACAAGTGTGTGTTAAATGTGGAGAGCAGGAACCAAACCACATAGAGGAATCCTGCAAAAACAGCTTAAACTGTAACAATTGCAAAGGGAATCATAGAGCAGACTCAAAGTACTGCAAAATCTAGGAAAGGGAAAAGGAAATTATCAAAATGAAAATCACCAAAAACATCACCTTTCCTGAAGCAAGAAGACTTATAGAAAACCCCTTTAACAAATTAACTTTCTCGCAGGTAACCAGGACTCCCTCAAACCAAGTAGAAAACGAAGCAAAAACACTAATAAAAACAATAAAAATAGAAGAATTAACAAATTTAATAAATGACCTACATGAACTAATCAAAACCCTTAAAACTATAATACCCAATGTACAACTAACTCCAACTGACAAATCAAAAAACATCCCTTCAACCTCTAGCCAAAAAAATGAAACGCTAACAATCAAAAACAGAAACCGATCAACCTCAAGAACCAGAGAAAAAGAAGAAAAGCAAAAACCTACTCAACACACCCCTACAAAAACCAAAAATAAATCCAGAAACATAGAAAGTATGGAAACCGAAATGGACTCGACACCTAAAATTGAAAATACGAAAATTAAATAATACACCCCAAACCCAAGACACACACTACATAAATAGTTATGGCCAAATACCAAAATACCCACAAGATAATCCAATGGAACAGTCGTGGCTACAAGGCAAATTACAATGAACTCCAGCTGTTAATAACTGAACAAAATCCTACCATTATATGTCTCCAAGAAACATTCAAAAAAAGCAATGATAAAACAAATATGAAAAATTATGAGCAATACAACTACACACATGACACGGGACTAAGAGCTTCAGGTGGTGTATCAATCCTAATAAGGAAAAACATTCCCCAAAGCAAAATCAACATCAGCACACCCCTACAAGCAGTAGCAATTTCAGCAACTTTACACAAAACCACCACCATCTGCTCTATATACATTCCACCTCAAGACCCTATAAACGAAGAACAGCTAAATAACTTAATAAATCAACTCCCTAAACCATATATATTAATGGGAGATTTCAATAGCCACAAAGCAGGACAACGAACAAAAGAGGTAAGACTCTTGAAAAAATCATTAATAACAACAACCTATGTCTCCACAATCGGAAAGCTCAAACCCACCTAAGCTCATCCTCAGGTACATTCTCTGCTATAGATCTAACACTCAGCGATCCAGCCACCTTCATAGAATATAACTGGAGGGTACATGAAGATTCCTGCGGCAGTGACCATTTTCCAATCATAATAGAAAATGCTAAACCAGGAAAATCAGACCCACAAACAGTTTCAAAAACCCCACGATGGAACTTCAAAAAAGCAAACTGGCAAGCCTACAAAAAACTATGCATTGACACCCTAATCCCAGAAACAAATACAAACCAAGAAGAACCTATAATGCATTTCACAAACACCCTAATTAATATAGCAAACAAAACCATACCTAAAACTACAACATCCCCAAAACATAACAATCCCTGGTTTATGGAGGAGTGCAAAACTATGATCAGAGAACACCAAAGAAGCCTCAGGAAATTTAAAACCAACCCTTCATCAGAAAATCTAGACAAATATAGACAACAAAGAGCTAAAACCAGACGCACAATTAAAGAAGCTAAAAGGTCTTCCTGGAGAAACTTCACTGCAAAAATAAACTCAAATACTAATCCTAAAACAATTTGGAACTTTGTAAAGAAAATATCAAATAAAACTGTCCACACTCCTATAAATCATCTCTCCCTAGGAAGCACAAAAGCTTTGAGTGAAAAACAAATAGCTAATCTGATGGCAGAAAACTTTGCCCAAGCATCATCTACCAAAAAATATTCCAACAAATTCAACTCCATCAGAATCAAAGAAGAAAAGAACAAAATAAAGTTCACCTCTGACGATACTAAATGCTACAACCAGCTTTTCACCCTAGATGAACTCCAAAATTCATTATCCAAATCCAATAACTCAGCTGCTGGTCCAGATGAAATTCACTACACATTTCTTAAAGAATTACCTACAATTTCCTAGAAATATCTCCTAAACATATATAACAATATCTGGATCTCAGGCAATATCCCTACTTTATGGAAGCAAGCTACAATCCTCCCCATCCTCAAAAAACAAAAAGACCCAACAAATCCCACCAGCTATAGGCCCATAGCCCTAACTAGTTGTGCATGCAAAACTTTAGAAAGAATGATAAACCTAAGACTAATATGGTTTCTCGAATCAAATAAACTGCTCTCAAACCTACAAGCAGGCTTCAGAACAAAAAGAAGCACAATGGACCAGGTGGTTCATATAGAAACCCTAATCAGAGAAATATGCATAAAAAAGGAACACCTGGTGGCAGTCTTTTTTGATCTTGAAAAGGCCTATGACACAACATGGCCATACAGAATTCTCAAAGACCTTAAAAACTTTGGGTTACAAGGTAGACTTCCCATCTTCATCCAAAATTTTCTTGAAGACCGATCTTTCAGGACACTGATTGGCAGCACATACTCTGATCCGAAGCCACAAGAGGTGGGAGTTCCTCAGGGCAGTATTTTATCAGTATCCCTATTTATAATAAAAATAAACAACATAACATCCTGCCTCCCTCCAGAAATCAAAGTGTCATTATATGTAGATGACTTCCTCATCTACTATAATTCCAAAAACATGACAACCATAGAAAGGAAAATACAACAATGCATAAATAAAATCCAAAAATGGACCACAGAAAATGGATTTACAATTTCAAATAGTAAAACAAAATGTGTACACTTCTGTCAAATCCACAAGATGCACAACCACCCTAAACTTACATTAAATAACACTGAAATACCCATAACAGATGAACATAAATTCCTTGGCATTATCTTTGACTCTAAATTATCATTTATCCCACATATAAAAATGCTAAGAATAAAATGCAATCAAGCCATGCAACTATTGAGAGCCATAGCCCACACAGACTGGGGTGCTGATAGAAAGACCCTTATCAAGCTATATAGATCTCTAATAAGATCAAAACTTGACTATGGCTGCTTCATATACAGAGCAGCCAGAAAATCCTACTTACGACTGGAAACCATACACCACCAAGGACTTCGCCTCACTTTAGGGGCCTCTAATACTTCCCCAAAGGAAAGTCTATACATAGAAGCAAACGAACCCCCTCTCTATTTAAGAAGACAAAAATTAGCACTACAGTATTACATCAAACTCATCTCCTGTCCACAAAATCCTGCTTATGACTACACCAGCAAAACAAAATATGAAAACCTGTATCAAAATAACCCAAAAAAAATCAGACCTTTTAGCTTAAGAATAAGTGACCTCCTCAACGAAATCAAAATCAACACTAAAATAGTACACCATACCATACTCTCCAAAACGGCACCATGGACCATAAGGCAACCAACTATAAACTTAGAACTGGCTAAGTTACCCAAAACAAAAACACACCCCATCACTTATCAAGAGAAACTCATAAAAATACAAAATAAGTTCCCAGATCACTATCATATCTATACAGATGGATCCAAACAAGGAAAAAAAGTAGGTTGTGCTGCTATTTCTCAAAAAAAAAGAAACCCTAAAACGCCTACCTAATGAAGCTTCAATTTACAGTGCAGAAACCACAGCCATTGATCTAGCTATGAATATCATAGCAAATCATAAAGCTTCCAAATTTATCATATACACAGACTCCAAATCAGTCCTGCTAGCACTACAGAACAGAGATACATCATCCCCCTTGATCACAAAGCTCCTAAACAAACTAAACACCCTCTCTAAAAATAATAACATCATATTCACCTGGATACCAAGTCACATTGGCATCCAAGGAAATGAAAAAGCAGACAAAGCTGCAAAAAAAGCTCTTCAAATTGATATGTGCAAATCAAAAATCCCATATACAGATCTAAAACGAACCATAAAGAAATTTATATCAGACAAATGGCAGAAATCATGGGACAATCTGACCCCAAACAAACTCCATGAAATACAAGAAGCTATCGGAGAGTGGCCAACAGGCTACAGAAGTAACAGAAGAGAAGAAGTAATACTTGCCAGATTGCGTATTGGGCACACCCACATTACTCATTCACACTTGTTAAAAGGGGAGGATGCCCCAGTGTGCCCATCATGCAAAGTACAACTCACAACCAAACATATCCTTCTAAATTGTAACAACCTTAAACATATCCGCACTAAGTACTATCAAGCAAGAAACCTGAGGGACATCTTTAAGAATACAAACCCTGAAAACATTTTTAATTTTCTAAAAAAAAAGCAACTTTTTCAGTAAGATATAACCAAACATCTCTATAGAATCGCTATTTTAATGACTGAAATTAAAAATAACCTTTTTGGCATTAAATGACCCACAGGGGTTGATATGCCGTTAAACAAAACTCAAACTCATATGTGTGTCAAGTTTTTTTATAGACATAACTGCAGGTATATTATGTAGTTGTGTGTATATTGATATATGCCTTTGTTTTTGTCTATGTAGTGTTTTCGTGTGTGTACGTACGTACTTTAAAATTTTTTTTTTTTCACCATACACCATATGAAAGCAAATGTGATATCTTTTTCTCATCAGCTGCCAACCAACTGTGATTACAGCGTTTTGGTAGCTTAAGTCGGTACTGCCACCCCTGGTGCTACCAAGCAGCTTTTGCCACCGGATAAGGCATTTAGAAAAATTATATGTATATACCATATCAACTAAGGTGAGAAATTACATTGTACGTCCATCTTCTTTTTTTTTAGGGCAGTTTGTGATTTTTAAAAACGTGTTTTTTGTTTTTTTTTTCAGTCATTGATGTTATTATGCAATTGCAGTAACCGTTTCTTTATATTATGTAATCACACAGGAACGGTGATACCTCATGCATTTCATTTATGATAAAAACTTTTCGCTCTCAACCAAATCCAACTTGATGCATATTGCCCTGTGGTCTGAAGATGATACGAGGCAACTTTCAAACTGCAACCAGTGTTTCCTATTTTTGAAATAAATGAAGTGACTGAGCGTACTAGAACACTATGAGAACCAACTTCAATAGGAATCAGGAATCACATGGCATATCCAACCCCTTTTTCACGCAGTCTGCATACAGTGTCTTGTATCAGTTATTCTTCCACTTGTGTGCCTCCTCCCAGTTTTCTTCCCAGGGAACAGTCAATTCTATGAGGAGGACACTCTTCTTTGAATCAGACCATGCTACAATATCTGGCCGCTTTTCTGTTTGAATAATTTGAACTGGAAATTGTAGAGATATCTTGAGATCTGCTGAAGCTTTCCAGTCACTAGGACCATTCAGTATCTTCATATTGGAATTTTTTTGTTTCCTCACAGTGCATTCACCTTCCTTATATAACTGAATTATTGGTTCCTTGGCTGTAACAGGTTATTGGTTTGCTGTCTCACATTGTGCTCTTAACAAGATGTATGAGGTGGTCATAGATTTGTTATGCTGCCATGTGTACATCTGAAGTGATTGTGGACATGCAGATAGTACATGGCACAAGGTACCCCGATCACTTTTTAACGAAAAGCACAGATCTGAATCGGTATATCCCTATAATTTTAGGTTGTGTTGTTGTGTGTGTGTGTGTGTGTGTGTGTATATATATATATATATATATATATATATATATAATCTCCTTGCATGTATATAGTGTATATACATTCTGTGTGTAAATGTTTTTTGTGTATTAGTGTGTGTACATGTATCTTTTTTCATTGTTTTTTTTGTTTATGCATGTGTGTGTGTGTCTGTCTGTATATATATATATATGTGTGTGTGTCTGTCTGTCTGTTTTTCTCTCTTTATATATATTTTTTTTCTGTGTATATCTTCATATATGACAAATTTATCATATTCTCTGACTTGCTGAGAAATGAAAAGCTGGAGAACCCATTAACTATTAAATGTCTAGTCATAAAGAAATAATTATGTGTTGGATCTCAAGCCACATCAGAGTGAGTGGAAATAAAAGAGCAGACTAGGCAGCCTAATCAGCCTTTGATCTGAGCCCTAGCAATATCTCCATTCCGTATACTGACTTGAAACCCCAAATCAATTAATTCTTTCTTACAAAATGGCATCAATGCTGGAATAGCAACATTAACAACAAATTCTTCCAAATGAAGTCCACTTTGGGAGAATGGAAACCAGCCTTCAGAAAATCAAGAAAGGAACAAGACATTATATCTCAATTGCGGATTGGCCACTAAAGTTTCACTCTTTCTTTTATACTCAAGCAGGAACAGCCACCACAATGTTTAACATGCAAGACACCTTACACCATTAAACATCTGCTAGTGGAATGTGGAGCTCTAGCTATCACAAGAGAGCAGTATTTTAAAAACGATAATATGTTTGAGAACGTCCACATGGATGATATTCTCTCTTTCTTGAGAGATACAGGGTTATACCTAAAAATATAACACTTTTCACAATTCTGGAAAATTCAGCCATCCTACTTACCAATCCACTCAGTACAAATAAATTATTGTTGAATAGCAATACTTGAAACCATATAATCTCTGCAAGTAAAACTGCCAAATAATAACATCTACTTGGCTGTGCAAACAAATTATTTCAAATAAACTACCTCATGTTCGATAGAAATACTTAAGACCATTTACTCGTGTGTGAGTAAATGACCTATGTTTGTTTGGGGTTTTTTTTTGTTGTTTTTTTTTTTTTTTTTTTTTTTTCAGGTATATTCTCTTCAATATATGCATTTGCAGATAATGTATATCTAATATAAGTTAACTGGATTTGGCATTTTCTTTCAGTCATTGATGTCATAGTGGTTGATACGCCATAAAACCCAAACACCCAACCTTCATATATGTTGGTTTCTATTCATTGATGTATGTCTGTGTATGTATATCTTTATAACTTTATGTATACATATTTTTATGGTATATGTTCGTGTATGTACACAAATATACGTATCTATATTCTATCTTCACATATTAATTTGCCTTACAAATGGTTGATCATGATGTTTTCTGTTTTAAAGGACTGACTATAAGTGTATTTTATGATTGTTAAAAAAAACACTAATTTTTACTTGAATCATGGAATTATAAAATTGTTTGAAAGGTGACAAAAGTTACTGGAAGAGCATAGGAAATTTATTATTCTACTAAACTCATGTCCAAAATGAAAATATGTTGATTTTTCTTTAATAATTCAAAATTTTTTAGTTCCCGATATTTTATCAATAAAACTACTATACACTATTCTTGTCTAATGTTAATTTATTTTAGCTGAATGGATGTTTTCTTTTCCACAACTTTTTAAAAGAATACTTTCATGATTGTATATATGCCTAATCTTACAAATAATCCACAATGACACACATATCAGAGCTCCATATCAACTTTTCTGACAATTCTCCTGAAAAACAATTTCAACTCTCCTGAAATCTATTAAAGTGTTCAGGAAATAAGTATTTATTTTTGGTGGTTTTTCTTCAAGTTAAAATATAGAAAAAAGATATATGTATCCTCTATTCCTTAACCTGTTGTAAAAAAATTTTTTCCACTGATTTTGATGGATGAAAAAAACAATTACCCCCAAAAGAATGTCAAAGTTCTTGAAGATTTTTCATCCTTTAATCATCGGTTATACTTATTTTATTTTTTTTCTTTTAAATTAACTTTCCTGTTGGGTGTCTCCAATGAATATTCTAGCACCCCTAGGACAATAGGACATTGTTAATCTAGTATCCTCAAAGATTTTTTTTTATATTTAAAGATTTTTTTTCGATATGTTGTAATAATTCTAATTTACTCCTTGAATTTGACTTTTCTGGTTGCCTAATGTCTTTCCACTTAGATATTCATCTTCATTCCACATAAGAGTTTTATTTTTAACGATACATTATTTTTCAGCTACCTCTAAGACTTACAATTTCCTTGCTTTTATAAAGTTTTTTGTTGTTGTATATTATCTTTTCTTTACTCACATCCTGTATCTCATGTCTGTGTTCATCCTGCATAAGAGCAGGGATGATCTATCCCTGCTTTCAAGATTCTCAGTTGCTTTACAATATCAACATATCAAAATGAATTCCTATTAACATTGGTTATTTCATCAAATGCTCAATGCTAACAAATATCATTGTGAAGAAAATTCGTTTTTAATTTTATTTTTGACTGATTAAGTTTATTTGGTCCTGAAATAATGTTTTCTCATGTCTTCTGATTCATATAGCATGAAACAATTTTTAAATGATTATACATATTTCTTTTCATTTTTTAAAATTCTTTTTCATTTTTTTTTTTTTTTTAACACCCTACTTGTCCAAAAAGGAAGAATAATAAATATTAATGATACTTGTAAAGAGTCTCTTTATTTTTATTTTTAGATGAAACATTGGCAAGCTACATCATTAATATTAAGAATTTTTTTATCTTGCTCTTTTGTTTATGAAACTCTTTGAGGCTATCATTTTTATGACAGTGAAGATCATAGAAATGATGACTTAAGTAAATTATAATTTAAAGAAAAAAATAATAATGCAACTAAAAATTTTAAAGATGAAAGAAAATACTAGTCAAAATTATAATGGTTAACAATGCATCATCTAAAGAAGATGCTATTAACTCTACTATTGTACAACAAACATGGGGGATGAGTTTGGGATTTTGCAAACCAACGGTTTTTGTAGCTTAGTTAGTAAAGCAGTTGTTACCATTAAGTAGGTTTTCTCAAGGCAAAAAGGGTTGTAAGTTAATTTCAAAAGCTTGTTTTGTATTATTGTTTCATATCTGTGCTATTCTTTGCTATTGTAGAAATGATAATTGAGTTTGTGATAAAAAAAAAAATTTTTTAAATGCAACTAAAAACTGAAAAGAAATACTAATCAAAATTAGTTATGATTGTGAAAAGTTGATATACAAAAATAAATTTAATTTATGGAAGTAATTGACATTACTTTTGATTTATGCTTAGATTTTGATAAACTATTTATCCTTTTAGACAAGGATTACATTAAGCATCTAAATATATCTCTATTTAGTTTCAAATATTTAACAAATTTACAAACACATTTCTAAATATATAATAATAGTAAAAGAATGTTATCATAAAACTTGTTCTCGTTCATAAGCCTTACTTAGTATATTAAACATTTGATTACATGTGTATTGAAATTGAAAATTAAAATTTTCATTTTTATTATAATAATAAGAAAATGACTTTTTTCAATGTTTAAATAAATACTTTATTGTTGCTGGCACCTGGCAATATTTTGTTGTAGATTAGTATCCTTATATAACCTCTTATCCTAATAAACTTACAGCATTAAAAACTATACACCTGTCATTCCATCTACTTTATCGAATGTATTGTATTTCATACCTCCTACTGAATAAAGCAATGTCCTATGATATTCTCATCCATCAACTTTGACCATTCCTCTGCTACTACTTTTTTAACTGGGCCTATTGCCAAGTGGGAGCTTGCCCCCTTGAAAATATCTTGCCTCCCTCATTTGTACTTTGCAGTCTCCTTGATTTAATGTATGCTCCCCCACACTTGCAATACCCAGGCGATGTGCCTTCTTCTTACTTATAGTGAACCTGCATATTCCACATGTTACTTACTGAATTGTTTCAAACTTTTGCAAACCATCTGACACCTTCACATATTATTCCCAGCAGCCATAGCACAAAAGTCATTGACGTTTCACCCCATCCACATACACCTATATATCCTCATTCCCACTTTTAAATTAGTAACAAATTGAAAAATGTATAATCAAGCTGTGTGAGTGTGCATAATAAATATACACATATATATATATAAGTTATGGAATTAAATCTGGTTTGAGAATAGGAAAACTATATGGAAAATCATATAGATGGATTTCATTATAAGGATATCTGCTTCAAAATTAATTTTTTTCTGGAAAAATAAAATCTGTATGTACCAAAGGGAAGAGAAGTGTGCCACTTAAAAAATTTTTTTTTTGATTCAGCTCAATTTTGATATTTATTTAAATTTGGTTTTCTCCTTTTTCTTTTAATATCCTTTAGTATCACAAATTCTCTGAGATGGGGAATATATTGTAGAAACTTCGCCATAAATTGATGGTAGTATTTTCATGGATGAGTATACATTTTAAATATCATCTTCACCATGTCAAATTGTTGTTTTTTTTTTTTGGGTTTTTTTTTTTTTTTTTTTTAGAGATGCTTAGACTTAAGTCTAAGTTGTGGTCATAGATGTTTCTGTGGTATAAGTGTGTTCATTTTCAAACCTCTTTTATATTTGTCTGTTTTTAGTGTTTCTTGAAGTTTCACCAATGCATGTTTTGGGGGCATAGTTTACAGGTTATTTTGCTTAATTTCTGCTTCAGATGTGGAGTCGTTTTTTTTTTAATCTTTTTTTTAGTTATAGAGTTGTTAACGTATTAATTCTCCTTGTCATGTGTAGATTTTGTTTTTGTGGAATAAAATTCATTCTGTAGAAGCTATTCAAATAGTGAAACTTGTCAATTTGATTTTTCCGTATTTTTCTTTTCTTATCTATATATACATACATATCTATTTTTTATAAGTCCAAGATTGAGCTTAAATTCAGTTTGCTTTTTCTTCTCCAAAAAGAATACAGGGTGGAACGATAAAATTGTCGCCCTAGAAAAGACGACATGATTCCATTTCCATTTAATGAAAACTGGTTTTCTTTTTTTGTTGCAGACCATCTACTAGTTGGCCAGTTGTGTACAAATCCCAAGAGTGATAGGAGCCTTATATCATGTCTGAAAGTGACACAATGTTCAACGAGCAAGATCAGAGATGCGCCGCTGTACAACTCATGTTCTCTACCGATCCAAGTTAGGACTACAGGATCATTGCCAGCACCCTCAAAATGCAAATCTAGATTTCCACGAATAACAGGGATGTGCCCAGGGTGATGAAAACAAAGTTTCCGGCCACGGTTATGGTCTTTGGTGTGGTTTCAAGTGAGGGCCACATCATGCCACCTCACATCTTCGAAGTCGGCTTGAAAGTCAACACCAAAGTGTACCTGGATGTGCTGAAGAGTGTGGTGATCCCCTGGTGCAATCAGGTGGCCGGTGGCAGAGCCTGGGTGTGGCAGCAGGACTTGGCGCCGGCCCACAAGTCCAAAGAGACCCAGGCTTGGCTTCAGAAGGAGTGCTACGACTTTGTATCCTTCTCTCACTGGCCCCCCTCCTCTCCTGACCTGAACCTGTTGGACTACTTCGTTTGGTCATACATCAAGAACATCACCAACATGACCTCCCACAACACCAAAGCCAGCCTGATTGCCGCCATCCGCTGAGTATTCGCCGAGCTCCCGCTGGCACTTGTGGAAAAGGTATGCTCCCAGTTCCGGATCTGTATTGAGGCTGAAGGCAGCTACATTGAATAGATGTCAGCTCTACTACATAATCAAGTTACCTGAATTGATTTTTTCAATAAAAGTTTTAAAATAAAGCTGTAGTGCTGTTTTCTTTAGGACGACAATTTCATTGTTCCACCCTGTATAGTGAAAGTCTTAGATTTTCTATCAGTTTTTGAACCCTAGCAGTGCAGTTCAAGTCCTGTTTTTTACCCTACCACTCGGACAATACCCTAACACTAACTGATTATGTAGGCTTTGTTTACAAATGACATTTATCTCTCTTGATGTTAAAAATATCTGTGTAGTTTTTGTTTAGATAATTCCCTTGCATATTGATACTGCAGAGATTAAAAATAACATCATTATGACTCCTGTGTAAAGAATGATTTGATTGGTTAAGTTTTTTTTAAATAAATGCGAAATGACAGGAAATAGTGTTGTAAACAGTTTGTTCTGTTATCTTTGTTCAGATTACATTTTTATTAGTTTTTTTTAAGTAATTTAAAATAAATTATGCAGGTTTGGTTTGGGTTTGGCTTCTTTGTTTAATGGCATATCAACCTTTGCAGGTTATTTAACAGCAGTGGTACTATTTAACCCATAGCTGGGAGGATAAGGAGGTTCATACCTTTCCCAAGAGTATTTGCCCGAAAGTGAGCATAATAGTGTGACTAGAGTACGAACTCACTTACTGCGATTCTGCAGTTCATCGCTTTAACCATTACACCACAAGGACACCCCCTATGCATGTTTATGGGATTTTTTAATCTCATACTAACCTGATGAAAAGAACAATAACATTGACATGTTTGTTTTTTTTTTTTTAATACACATATAGATAATAGATGACTTTAGAAATATTTGTTTTAAATCATAACCTTTGTATTGAATATAAATACATTATTGTTTTGAGAATATGGTCATACTAAAATTCAACAATTATACTCACTTTGAAATAGTCACCTAATCTGAGCTATAAACTTATATTTATTTTATCTTTTTTTAAACAACAGAATTAACTCTCTGACTATAGAAAAATAAAATCACTATTTCTCCAAAAATAAAATATTCATTAATTCTTTAAGATGATCTGAAATATCCTCTACAATCATTTCCCTCCTATGTCTTCATGTGGATTTGTAATTCTCTTTCAGTGTAGTTGTTTGGTAGATAATTACATTTTCTAAAGTATTTAGATTGTTTAAAGAAACACTTTTATGGTTTCTTGAATGTTGGAATTTTACAATACATTGAATTAATGAAAGTGACATTTAGATTTCCAGGTAAGTCTTTGCTATAATGCTGTTGGAAATGTAAATGAAAAAAATCCTAATAATCTTATTGATTTATTTTTTAAAACCACAAGATAAATAGTGACTAAAATCCAAAAGTATTTTTGTTTCTTTGGTTAAAACCTACTAAAAGATGGCTGAATCAAATCAATACACTTTATGTTGGTAATCTGTTCGAGGAGAGGTGACTTAAGTTGAAAAATAACTTAAGTCAAATTTACTTGTCACTAGGCTAAACCACAAATAACCATTTGTAGTTCTGTATTTTATTTATAAATGCATTTTTAATATGGTCAATAGAAATCTATTTTAAGTTTACAAACAAATAAATTTTAGTTTTTAATATAGTACAGAAAAAAAGTAATCTAAATTTACAAATACATGTATGTACATACTTGTAGATGTTTACAATTTGGTAATCTTTGCAGTACATCGCAAGTCTCTTTATTTGTGAATGTGGTTTGCTCTAAGACATTATAAAATAGAATGATTTTGTAAGGTTAAATAACAAATACAATTATTAAAATTATTTTACAATTGTAGAAAATAAACTAATTTATGTTAAATTTACTAGTATTTACATTTAATTTGTTCATTTACATTGTGGACATCAGTATCAACAGCTGATTCTGGTTGTTGTTGCTTGATAAGCTTTTTAGTAAGAAACTGGTTAAGAGTTCCTTATACTTTTATTCTTATTTATTTTACAGTAACATGATTTTATGGGCTTTTAATGTTTTTTCCAGTAATATTATGAGTTTAATATTTGTGGTAGACAGACATAAAGTCGAATAAAATGACTAAAACTTGATATTCATTTTTCTATATATTTTTTGACAATCGATATATACTCATGAATGACTTAACTTGAAACAACATATTCTGAAGTATACCTGTATAGTGAAAAAACCCTCGATCTCAAAAGTTGGACCTGCTCCTCTAAAAAAATGACTCCCGTATCTAAAATGTGTGCTAAAGTCAGAATTTCCTGATGACTTTTAAAATTACAATTTCCTGATGACTTTTATGCAGAAGAAAATATATTATTTTGCAAATTCTCTCTCCATTTTTGGGGTTGACACAGTCAATGATCATATAAACTCAAAAGCTTATTTGACAAAAAAGTCTTGTAAAATTGAAACAGAAGACAATTACAACTTAGTTGAAATGTAAAGAAGTACGGGGTGACTTTTTTTAGAAATGTGCACTTTGTCAACATTCCCCTACATAAAATTGACAAAATGAGACCATCTCTATTAAAATACTGTAAGGAAGGTGATGCTATTCCAAGTGTCAATTGTGTTAGGCAATTTCATCTGCTAAAATTGTTCTCTCTTCATTTTGCTGCCCTGAAAGCCAAGCTTGCTAATCAATCTGTTAGTTTCATCGCAAACAAAACAACTGACTGTCATGGCCACAGTATTTTTAATGTGATTGCAAGCATTCGTGAGGAATCATTTCACATTGATGTTGTAACCCTGAGTGAATCCATCCATCATGTGGATATTGCATTTAAGGATATTGTTGCCTTTGTAACAGATTCTGCAGCTTATTATAAAAAAGCTCATAAGGAAGTGTTGTCAAATGTCTTTATTAACAGTTACCATGTGTTGTACTTAGCTCATATTTTAAATCTTGTTGGTGAATATTTTTATACTGACCAGCATTTGATAATGTTACCCAGTTCATTACTTTCATCAACTCAGCCTTTTTTAAAAAAGCTAGTAAAAAAATACCTTAAATGGCTTTGAAGGTTCCCTGCCTAAGGAATAAATAAAATTATCCCCTGTGCCTGTGATCACCAGATGAAATTCCTGATGTAATCCTATTTACCCAACCCCTCCGCTCGGGCAGGATATGACACAAGGTCAATTTTTAAGCGGAGTTTAACAGGTTTGAATTCAGAGTTTTCCTTCTCCTAGACTAGTTGCCTCACCAAGGCTGAAGAACCAAGTCTGTCCTACTATTTACCCATAGCTGGAGGGAGAATAGTTGGATTCATACCTTTCCCAAGTGCTATGTGAAATGCAATCAGTCTCGTCCAGGTTTGAACTCGTGTCGCCGTGTCCAATTCCTACGACGATAACCATTACACCACGGGCACCTCCACAAAATTCCTGATGTAATGCAGCCAAATTATCACTCTTCCTTTGTACAGTTCTATGAAGGATTCTTTATGCAAGCAAAGAGATATGGCCTTGCAGTCGATAGGATTCTGGAATTATTAGATGATGGTCAACTACATTATGCCTCTTACCATAATTTGTGCATGAATCTGAATTTTATAAATGAGAACTGCACCTATTTGATAAGTTTTGAAAACCTTAGAAGAAACTAAGTCTTCACTTGCATGTGTTGTTTATTACATGATGGAGGATGTAAAACAGTATTTGCATATTGGTACATCAAAATCAACATTTGGTTTCGAAACTTACCATCTTCAGTCTGAACTAGAAAACACAGAAGGAGAGAGTTATCTCAAATTTTCAAGATTTGTTCAGTACATCTTTTTCAAGATCTGTTTTTTAAAAAAAGGGATTTTTTTTTTTTTTTTTTTTTACATTATTGGCAATACAAGTTATTCTGTAGTGAATATTAAACACCTCGATGAAACATTATACTATAAAAAATTCTCATAAAAATTTAGCTAATAACTTGGTGTCAGGTTACAAACTTATTGAATCATCCATCCTTGTATAACAATTACTCTTTAGTGTAAGAAATATTCACCATATTTTAGTTGGCAAATATCAAATGAAGGCATGAATTATATTTGAAGTTAATCTGAAATTCCTTTTTTGTTCTGTGGAAATTCAACCCATTGATTGAATAGTGGGTTGAATAAAGATTTCAGTTCAAAATTCACAAAAGGTTACCAACTACAACTGATACCTGAAGAAGGTTTGAAGATACAGTGGCTGAAACATTGTTACTATAACATTAACCAAGAGAGAAGCACTCAGGGGTGTCCTCATGGTGTAATGGTTAAAGCGATGGACTGCGGAATCGTAGTAAGTGAGTTTGTACTCCAATCACGCTATTACATTCACTTTCGGGCAAATACCCTTGGGAAAGGTATGAACCCCCTTACCCTCCCAGCTATGCGTTAAATAGTACCACTACTGTTCTTTTTGGAGAATGGCTTTGGTATTAAATAACCTACAAAGGTTGATATGCCATTAAAACAAAGAAACCAAACCGAAACCAGAGAAGCACTTGTCCTAGTATATCAGTAAATAATAGAAATATGAAAATCAAGAATTCATTGTTTCACTTGTATATTTTGCTTTTTCTTCTTAAAGATGTAAATTTTTCTTTGTACAACCTTAAACTTTATTCGGATGATCTGAATATTTCATCCAACTTTCAATAATACTCTACAATTTGACTTTTCACTTATGAAAAAGAAAAGACAGTTAAACTAATTACTTATTTTACTTATAGCTTGGAGGCAAATTTTCAAGTATTTCTATATTTTGATAGTCATTGTTGTTGTCAGGCTTTTAGATGAGAATGTGATTCAACAATGCTAAAATTTAGTCCAATTATATTTTTTTCTTCTCTCAATTGGTCCCATCTTTTGCTGGTTAGGCTCCAATCATGGAGCTTTAGGGAAAGTGGAGTACACTTTCATTACTGTTACTCTTATGTCCACACATACCCAAAGTGGTTTACCTGTTAGGGTCTCATCTGTGGGTCCATCATTTTCTATACTTGGAACCATTCAACTGTGTGCAAATGAATGAATAGTGTTGAATTATTAGTATTAAATAATAATACTTGAAATTTTTAACTGTGTGCAGATAAAACTATTAATGTTTGCAATACTTGAAACCACTTCATTGTGTGCAAAAAAAAAAATGAATAAACTTAATAGAATTATTAGTGTTAGCTAAGAATACTTTTCAAGTATTATTATCTAACACTATTGTATACTAATTAGCTCTAAGTCTAAAAATAAAATTACTTACCAACTATTCACATACAAATCATATATATATAATTATATGTATATACAAGATTTCACATTGAATAACCACCAATGGCTGATATGCCATTAAACCAAAATAACCTAAATCTAACCTAAACACATTTTGCTTATGTATGGTCATATTAAGTACACATAGTGAATTGGCTCACTCTAATAGTGTTGCTAAAATTGAAACTCTTTTCATTTACTGACTTACTTGTCAGTATAGTCTCTTTTGACATGCTGTTATTTTCTATAAAAATATTGCTAGAACATATGCTAATCAAGAGTATTGTGGTCCCAGTTATATGGGATGAATATACCCTTTGCATAGCATTGTTTTCAAAAGTAGTAAAAAAACCCATGATTATAGTTTTTGGGTAATTAAGATTATCCAAGTGGCTGTGAATCTATCCAGTGCTCTTTTTTCTTTAAGTTGTCATTCCTATTATTTGAGTTTGGCTTGTATTTAATCATGGTTGTTAATATTCATATCAACTATTAACTTATTTAGGATAGCAGTAGTATGGATAACTTTTTAAAAATAAGTTTGTAGTGTGTGAAGCTTAATCACTGGTGCAAGGTACAAAGCTTAAATTTTGTAGCCTTTGCTGCTTGTTTTCTAAATGCTGAAGTTCATCCCTAAAAAGATTACTGTCACTTTTTCATTTAAAATTGTATATTTTTTAAGATAGGTCAAACTAAACTTGTAATAAATTATGTACCATCTATAGATTTTGATATCTGGCCTGGTACCAGATATAAAATTACTGGACACAAATATCACTGGGTAATACTAGGGAGAGTCAAAAGTTTTGCAATATTTTAGTAACATAAAGCAGAATTTGGCAGCTCTGGATGCTTTTGCTGAGGTTGTGAAGATGATGAATCACACTGAACTACCAAGCTTACCTGATACACTTTGAATGCTACTTGCCTGTTTTGCCTCCATGGTTTGGAGCATGGCCTCAGGTTTACATGACCTTGCCCGATTGTTGAGGATCTTGCTACTTGAATGAAATTTCTTGAACCATCTGGTTACAAATGTTTTTGGTTGCTTCCATAGCCTTAAGACCCAGCATAAGTTCTTGAATTAGACTACAATGCACATTCATCTGTGCAGCTTTCTTATCATACACAGTAAAGTAATGCACAATGTGTCAGTGCATCAACTACCATGATACTACCAACCACAACAGGTAGCTTCCACAGCTTGAATTACTTGGGTCACATGATATACATGCTAATACCAAAATATTGCAAAATGTTTGACTCACCTTAGTATTTATAGTATTTTCTTTCATAAAAATCTTGAATAAATGATCTGTACAGTTTTACACAGCATATGGGCCTCATGCAATTCACTCGAGTTCTTGTTACGGCCCTTAAGAGCTTTTAAATAAAAATTTCCATACTCTGTAAAATGAATTTGGTTGATATGCAAAAAAATTCAATTTTTGAAAAGTATGACTTAATCAACATAGATGACAATAATGTAAAAACAAATTTCAGTATGCTGAAGAAGAGCAGGGAGAAAGAAAAACTTTGATGGTTTGGATTAGTCGAGAATGAGAACTGGGTTGGACTGAAGCTGAATGTTGGCATGTAGTTGAATGTAAAATTTCTTCACTTTACTTGAGATTGTTTAATTCTTAGATTTAAAAAAAATCAGATATTGCAGTATCTGGCAAAACTGGATATCCTGTTATTTTTTTTATCATTTTTTAAAATGGTTTTTATATTCAGTGCTGCATATCTGACTGGATATAAATCCTGGTAGATCATTACTTTTGATTATCAAAGGTGTCTTACATGAATCAGAAATATATTAGGTGTGTAAGAGAAGTGGTAGTACTTACAGTAGAAGGTAGTCCTTGTTGAGGATGAGAAAATTGGATAACACAAGTGAAAATGAATAAGATTTTGAAAAATGTACATAAAATAGAAACTAGATAGTATCACAATGTGTCAGTAGTTGGTTGTTAATCAATAATGGAGGATTGATCAGAAATGCTCTATCCATATTAGAATGGCAATGGTTTATTGGTTGCAGCTGTGCAGTGCTTTGATTTCTCTCTTGAAAAGAAAAATAATCATGAACAATTTCAAATTATCCAGGGTCATTTATTCAAAGGAAACAGTAATTTGTAATTATTATAGATAATTTAACTTTTTAACTTTTTCTTTAACAAATTGTTCTAGTCAGTCTTCTTGATATGTAAGAATCTTAGTTTTATCTGCATACTTGATGAAACTTTCTTTGCAAAAGACCTTTATTACATTTGTGTTTACATATAATCTTGAAATCTATTAATAATCATTAAAAAATTATTTTAGAATGTATGATTAGAAATTAATATTTTTATATCATAGTTCAGGTTAAAAGCATGGTGAAGTTAACAAAGTCAAACGTTTTTTAGACTTAATTTTTCTAATACAGGTATCATTCAGAAATGAGAAAAGTTTTGGTAAACAAGCCAGACTTACCCTTACCATGCTTTTAATCTGGGCTATGTCACCAAACGGGCAACATTGCCACACTAGACGGAGCCTCTTTGAAACTAGTAGACAAATTCACCTACCTAGGAAGTAGTGTCTCATCAACCGAAAAAGACATCGACACACGACTGACGAAGGCATGGACGGCTATCGATAGGCTCTCGATTATATGGAAATCAGACCTAACCGATAAAATGAAACGCAGTTTCTTCCAGGCAGCGGTTATGTCGATACTGCTATATGGATGCACTACATGGACACTAACTAAATGGCTGGAGAAGAAACTAAACGGAAATTACACAAGAATGCTGAGAGCAGTATTGAACAAGTCCTGGCGACTACACCCCACGAGACACCAACTATACGGACACTTGCCCCCCATCACGAAAACTATACAAGTTAGACGAACCAGACATGTGGGACACTGCTGGAGAAGCAAGGACGAGCTCATAAGTGATGTACTCCTATGGACCACCACATATGGCCGTGCAAAAGCAGGATGACCAGCTCAAACTTAGATACAGCAACTATGTGAGGACATAGGATGTAACCCTGAAGACCTGCCGGGGTGATGAATGAGAGAGGGTCAGGGATATCCGTGCTGGCGGCACGACATGATGATGATGATGATGATCTATATGTTGCTGTCTAAATATGTGCAGTATTTTCATCTTAATTTGAATATTACTTTAGAAAGCATAATTGCTGAGTACTAAATGAATAGTTCATATTTTTAGTGAAATTCATTTTCTGATTGGGTACTTATCATATTTTTAATAAAAAAACTTTTCAAAAAATATCATTACCAGAATTGGTTAGTTTTACTATGATCATCAGATTAAAGTAACTAATTTGAACCATACTGGGAGTTTTTTTTTGTTTTGTTTTTTTTTCTCATATGTCAATGCCCTGAAGAAAAGCAAAAGCAAAAAAACAGGCAGATAAAACACCAATGATACCCCTATACCACCTCATCCCTTTTTTTTTTTTTTTTCAAGTTTGCTGGACTCAACTTTTTTTTGGATAAGTCATCATCATCATCATCATGTCGCGCCACCAGCGCGGATATCCTTGACCCTCTCTCGCCATTTCTCCCTATCATTCATCGCCTCCGGCAGGTCTTCAGGGTTACATCCTGTGTCCTCACGTAGTTGCTGTATGTATGTTCGTGCTGGTCATCCCGCTCTTGCACATCCATATGTGGGGGTCCACAGGAGTACATCGCTTATGAGCTCGTCCTTGCTTCTCCAGCAGTGTCCTGCGTGTCTGGTTCGTCGAACTTGTATAGTTTTCGTGATGGGGGGCAAGTGTCCGTATAGTTGGAGTCTTGTGGGGTGTTGTCGCCAGGACTTGTTTAATACTGCTCTCAACATTCTTGTGTAATTTCCGTCCAGCCTCCTCTCCAGCCGCTTCGTAAGCGTCCATGTGGTGCATCCATATAGCAGTATCGACACAACCGCTGCCTGGAAGAAACTGTGTTTCATTTTATCAGTTAGGTCCGACTTCCATATGATCGAGAGCCTATCGATAGCTGTCCATGCCTTCATCAGTCGTGTGTCGATGTCTTTTTCGGGTGATGAGACACTACTTCCTAGGTAGGTGAATTTGTCTACTAGTTTCAGAGAGGCTCCGTCTAGTGTGGCAATGTTGCCCGTTTGGTTGTAACACATATATTCAGTTTTGTTTGCATTGACATGGAGGCCAATGCCAGCTGCGGCTCGTTCCAGACTATGCAGTAGTGTCTCTGCTTGATTAGGTGTATTCGCTAGTATCGCCAAGTCATCAGCGTAGTCGGCGTCCGTGATTGTTTTTGCGGGGTACCTTTTGCTTCTTCTCTAAGTCAGCTCGAAGCCATTTTCTCTGATTTTGTCGATCGAAGTCCTAAGCACATAGTCTAGACAGATGATAAAGAGGTACGGGGCTAGTGTGTCTCCTTGTAGTACTCCTGCAACAATGTCGAAGTATTCCGTGTCTCCATCTGGTGAACGTACTTTCACTTTGGTGTTTCTGTAGAGAATCATTATCGCTGCTACTGTTTCTTTTGGTAGGCCATATACAAGTAGGATTTGCTCCATCTTCCCTCTGTGTATGGAATCGAAGGCCTTGGTAAAGTCGACAAATAGTAATGTCGCCTGTAAGTTTTTTGCCCGAACGCCTTCCAGGATTCTACGGATGGTCAGTATTTGTGAGGTTGTGGATCTATTTCTCCAGAAGCCATTTTGGTTTTTCCTAAGGATGTTGTCTATTTTGGGTTCTATGCGGTTTCGTAGTAGGGCATTGTAGATTTTGGCTGCTATTCAATATTGTCAGTTATTTTTACAAGTTAAAAAAATTCTCTACTTCCATGTGAGTTTATAATATATTTTCTGTGTTGAGTTATTGTTTACAAGGCTAATTTAATTGTGACTGAAATTATAATCACAAAAAAAAATGTGACTCTAATACTTTTTTCACTGACTTTTCTCTCCATGATTATTTATCTCACTCCTTCATTTCTGTTTAGGGTGAATGGCTTCCAATTGATGTCAACAGGTACACAAACTAGGTTGTTAAGTACACTTTATTAAATATTGCTTTTAATGTTTAAATATACAATTTAGTATTAACTGTTTTATCTACTAATTATAGCATTGAAAAATGCTCATTCACATTTGCTGTATTTTGGATTCATAATAATTTTAATCATTTTTTGAGATAATTAATAATTTGAAGATAACAAAAGAATGTGCTGATTCATATATAATTCCAGTAAATTTTCTTTAAGCTCAATAATACAGTAAAATATCAATATTAGCTTTAAAAGTTTGTCTTAAATATTGGATTTGATTTCAAATTATTTTTTCAAATATAATGTCAGATCATTATAAGAAAGGAGTTTTCTCATCATTCGAAATCAAGAGTTAGCTTTTAATTCTGTATTATTGATAAATGAAGTCAAATCCTCAAATTGATATTGCATCAAATTTGAAAAATTTAGTTTTGTTTATAGTTGTTGTTGTTGTTGGTCCTTAATAACATTTTTTATTTCCTATAATTATATCAAAAGTAACTCACTAGAGTTCCCATTATAGTGCTGTGTGACCCTATAAATGTTGGAGCTGAGATTCTTCTTTTACAGATGCCAAATATAACCCAAAACATTATGTTACTGGAGAGATGTCTAGTAGTTGATTGGATCACAAAATAAGTTTATTAAACATGTTGGCCACATTAATGACTGAAGTAGACACTATGTTTAACAAATTTAAAATGGATTAAACCATTGCCCTGGTGCCGATTTCCTTAGTCAGCATTATTTCTTTCTTCTGCTGGACTTTTGATTATTTCTTGCAGGTGATTTTCATTATTATTTTCATTGTATACATGATCTCGGCAGGCGATAATTTTCCCTTTATATTCTGATTGGGCATTATTCTGTAAACCATCAGAAAAGTTTGAATGTTTTTCTCTTCGGTGTCAAACCCTTTGGCTTTTTTAACACTTGTTTAAATGTATCGACTAACCTCTCGCCTGTCCATTTGATCAAGGATTATACGTCGGTGTTGTTATGTGTTCGATTGCTAACGAATCACAATAAACTTTAAATTCAGTTCCAGTGAACATCGTTCCATTGTCAATTACTATGGTATTAGGGACTCCCAGCTGACTAAACACTTCGTTTAGTGCTCTTATCATATTTGTAGCTGTTGGGTGTTTATATTTGCAAACTTCTGGCCATTTAGAGTAGCTATCTACTATCACCAAATAATAATATCCATTTTAATGGCCCTGCGTAGTCCATATGAATACTTGACCAAGGGATATCCGTCTTTGGCCAGGGCTGAGTTCTTACTGGTGGTGATTTGGCTGCTAATTGACACCCTTTACAATGTCTTACCAAATCCTCAATGTCCTGGTCCATTTTCAGCCAATGCGTGTAACTTCTTATTAATGATTTCATTCTGGATATACCCGGATGACCCAAATGAAATTCTTTCAAAACTTTCTTTCATAAGACGTGTGGTATTACTATTCTTTGTGCATACATAAAAATTTTGTTACATTTTGAAAATAGCGATACTTTTATTTTTTTTCATTCCCTTTCACTTGTTTATTCATGTTGATTATGTACTCGTCCGTTTTTGCTGCTTTTTAATTTTTTCCAGTGTAACTGGTAATTCGCTAATGGTATTAATCAATACTTCCTTTAGTTTTTCAGTGCTGCAATCACTGTTTCTTCCAACAGTTCAGCGTTGTCCAGGATTAGTCTCAAAAGACCATCTGCATGTGTGATTTTCTTGGATGGCATATATTATATTTTGAAGTTGTAATTTAATAAAATCACATTCCATCTTTGTAACCTATTTGCGGAATGGGTAGGAACACCTTTTTTCAACCCAAAAATCAACAATAACGGTTTATGGTAGGTTTGTAGAACGAATGTTCTCCCATGAATAAATCTATGAAATTTTTTCTCAGCATACGTTATTGCAAGTCCCTCCTTCTCAATTTGACTATAATTTCTCTCCGCAGATAGTAAAGCTCTTGAAGCATGAGCTATAGGTTTTGTTACTCCATCCTCAAATTTGTGTAGCAGCAGGGCCCTATGCCATAATCACTTGCGTCTGAAGCTACAATTAACTCCTTTTTCGAATCGTAGTGGGCTAAAGCTAAATCCAATAATAAGCACTTCTTTATTTTATTAAATGCATTGTCGCATTCTTTAGTCCAGCACCACTTTTTATTTTTACTCAATAACTTATTCAATGGCGCTCTCAATTCGTGCATATTAGGAATATATAAATTGTAATAGTTTGCTAAACCAAGAAATGATTGTAGTTTAGTTAGGTTATCCGGAATAGGCATATTTTTTTATGGCTTCCGTTATTTTTGGGTTTGGTCTTCTTCCTTCATGATCGATTATCTGACCCAAATATTCTATTTTGTTCATACAAAATTCACACTTTTCAAGTCCGACCTTAAATCCGTATTTCTCAATTCTTTTAAAAACTTCTTGGACATGACTTTTGTGTTCCTCGAAATTTTCGCTCTTTATTAATATATCGTCTAAGTATGCCATTGCATATTCCAGACCAGAAAGCATTGTATCCATAATTTGCTGAAATAGACTCAGTGCTACCTTCAGACCGAAAGGCAACCGTCTCAGTCGATATAAACCTCTATGTGTGTGAATGGTTAGATACTTTGTACATTCTTCTACTTTGACTTGTGGATAAGCTTCTCACAAATCAATTTTCAAGAAGACTTTGCCTCCATTCAACTTTGAAAATATCTCCCCCGGAATGGGAAGTGGATATGTGTGATCCCTTAGACATTTATTCAGACCGGTTGAGAAATCCATGCAGACCCTTATCTTATGGTTTTTCTTTTTCACGTAGATTGTAGGTGATGCCCATTCCGAGTAGAGTACTTTTTTAATTACTCCATTTTCTTCTAATCTCCGTAACTCTTTGTCTATCGTTTCTAACGATGAAAACGGGACTTTTCTTTTTGGCTTGAATACTGGTTTTACGTTGTCTTTGAGTTCGAATCTCACTTCAGTCTTCATACAACAACCAAGTTCGTCCGCAAAAACTTTATTAAATTCGCTTTTTAACTTATTCACAAAGTTTTCAATTTGTTTTGACTTAACATACTTGACACATTTAATCTCCTATAAAATGCGTTTATCGGCTTCTCCCATAAATCAAATAAAACTATTAAGTCAATGCCGAATAAATTTGCATTTTTCACTGCTATGACATAGATCTTCGTTTTATGCATTTTGCCATCAAATTCTCCTTTCGAATTTTAGCTTGTTTCCCAAAATACCTCTTGCTATTTTGACTGTATTTTGTAATTCAGGTTTGCCTATCTTTTTCCAGGTAGTTTCATCAATTGTAGAAATGTCATTCCCTGTATCCAGCAAACAAGTAATATTTTGACCATTAACTTTCATTTCTATGTATATTCTTTTCCCGTTATTTTTGATAACTTTCGATAAAACTGCATTTATCTTTTTAGGCTGCTGATAATTTCTCTTTCTACACATAGAAGCCTTATGCCCCATCTGAGCACATTTGAAACAAATCTTGTTCCTAAAATAACATCTACTTGTAGTATGATTCGAACTTCCACATGCTTTGCAATAAATTTTTCTCTCATAGTGTTCTTTTACCCTTCTTTCATAAGGTTCACTTTCCTTTCTTTCTTTATTGTCACGTTTGACTTTATTTATTTGGGCAACATTTTTTCTTCAATACATATGTTATCCCGTTTGATATTAATTAATTTCTGACATTATTCCAATACTTTTTGCAATGTTATCTCCAGATCTTGTTCTAACATTTTCAATATCTTCAACCGAATCACTTTATCCTTATTTGATGTCAAGCCCTGTATAAATATTAAACACTTAAACATGTCTTCCTTAAGGTCTTTAAGTTTGAACCATTCACACTGGGCATTTACTTTCCCGGCGTATGCTATGAAATCTTCATCATCTGCTTTAATTATGTTCAAACATTTATATCTGATATGAAACAAACTATCCTGTTCTCCAAATATTTTGGATAGAGTTTCTATAGTTTCTTCAAACGACATCTCTTCCAGTTTATTCGGCAATATGTAATTCGTGTATTTTGTGTTTTCATGAGCACCTAAGTTTTGTAGTACTAGCATAATTTTTTCTTCATCGGACCATGATTGACACCTTTTTGCAAAAATTGTTTCATACCTTTTGAAGTACGCAGGAAAAGTTATTCCTTCCTCAGGTTTATAAATAAATTCTGACAGGGAGTTTGCTATGCCCTTTGCAGAAAAAGTGTTCAAACCTTTCTCCCGTTTGCCTTGCTTTAACAATATTTTTTGCAAAATGTCCTGCTGTTTTACAATTTGTTTTTGCACATCTGTCTGTTGTTTCTGGAAATTTTCTTGTTATTGTACAAACTGTTGTTGTAATTGTTGTACTGTAGCGCCTAGCATTTTTGTCAATTCTGTTAATTGTTACATATTTAGCATAAAACAAATATGTAAAACCAACAATTTAATAGTTTTGGCTAGAAAGATGTAGTTTTACTCTTTCTTTCAATGAGGAGGGGGGAAGCCAAAAAACTACTTATCTTTTTTTTTTAAACGCCACTGTTGGTTTTTATTTATTTGCGGTCATTTGAAGTACTTCCAATCCTTGTTATATTTCCAGGTGTGTTGAAAATTTTTTTTTTTTCAACTGGTCCACCTAATACAGTGACAAAAAAAACTCTACGTCGTTCATCCAATCTTACAGATTGGATGGGAGTTCGTTTTTACAAACCCTTTGTCACCAAATCTGGTGTAGATTTGGGTGTGAGTTCGTGCTCGAATCTTCGTCGCCAAATCTGATATAGATTTGTGTGTGGGTTTGTTCTTGAATACCTCGTCGCCAAATCTAATATATCCCTGGGGGAATATACTCAGTATAAATAAGACTCCACTCGAAGAGTAAGTATAACAAGTTTATCGTTCAAAAGTACAACGTACAAATAATATATGGACACTCGATTGTATCTTGAATGCCAGAGTGGATACTCTCACTTCTACCTCTTGGTTACCGCTTACTCGCGTTTTTTATAGACCGAGCAATCCATTCACAGGGGGTTTCAGGATCTTCCACGATATCAGATACATTAATTATATAAGAGAAGGGTATGGTATTTAACCATGATAAATTGTTTGGATTTTTGAGAATCAATTCAATGCAGAATTAGTAGTCAAAGGTAGGAAAAATATGTTTGAGTTGGTTTTGTGTATATGTCATTACCATTTGATACACAACATTCCATTTTTAGATTCTGTACTCTTAAGGCCATGCAGAAGTAGTATGACTAGTATAAGACACATAAAATATAATATTTATCTAAAATGCTTCTGCATTAATGTAGAAGACTTATGAAACTGTCAATGCATTAGTTACTAAAAGATAGGTCTTAGAGTTACTCACGGATAACCATGGCTGATTAAGAAGCTGGAACTAACTGTAAAGAAATAACCTCCTTATTTTGCTGATAGGCTTTTTTGTAAGACCACAATGTTTTTTTTAGACTACCCTTTTTCAGCTGTATATTGTTGATGTATATCACAGCTGTCTCTCTTGACATTCAGCCTCTTCCAAATCCTGGTAGGGCTTGTCTGCTTCCTAACTCTATAGTTTCACTAATTTTTATGGCTGTGTATACTTAGTGTTTTCGGACATCAGTTTTGCTTATAATCCATACCTGTGTCATGCTATTTCAAGATAAAAATAAATTAATTTACCTTTTTTAATTTTTTTCGTATGCTTTGAGCAATAAGAATTATACACATTTTTGAAACTAAAAATTTCAGCTTAGAGCAAGATCTGTTCATTTTTATAATTATTTTTCCATCTGTATATTGTATTAACATTGATAATACCTGAACAGAAAACTTTCACTAGCCTTCAGGCTGGAATTAAAATATTGTATCTGTTCATCCCTCTCAACTGTGTTTTTATCTTCTGGCAGGATGATGAAGCAAAATAAAAATGAATCATCATCTCCTCCATTGTTCCAGAGAGAATGAGAGAGAGAGAGTCAATAAGTACATTGCTAATGTAACTGTGATCAGAGACCAGGGCTATTTTTTTGCCTTGCTCATGCATACATATATAAAACCCCTTGTTAAACTGACCATGTATTAAATACTGCACACAAAGGGATACAGTTAGATATTGATCATATTCTTCTTTAGTGATATGAACATAAAACTAAACTTGGAAAATAGCTGGTATCCATTTTAGATAAAGTGTATGAAGAAGGCAAGGCTAGTAATTTTGAAAACCTGTGAAGAAGCAAGAATTAGTTAAAGAATACATTTGATGCATAATAATTTCTGTTTATCTTGTATTTTCATGCTTTCTAAATATTTTTTCTTTTTTCTTTCAGTTTCCATTGAGCACCATGTATGACACACCGAGCAGCCTACAAGACTGTTGTGTTGACTACATCTGTGACAATATCAAAAACCTTTGTCAGGTGCAACCTGGTGTAGAAAAAAGTCACAAGAAGTTGGTCTTTAAAGATCCTGATGTCTGCTTTCATGGAAAACTGTCAGAACAGATTTTGCAGACTCTCTGTGAGAGAGGCAAGCTAACTGATGAGACACTGAGTTTGTTTGATCCTAGTGTTACTTCACTCAAACGTGTGTCCATTCGAGATACCCAGCTCTCCGCCAAAGGATTAAGAGCATTAAAGGCTCACAAGATTTCAGAGTTGGAAGTCACAGGATTGAAATCTGTTACGGTGAATGATCTTATTGGTTGCCTTGGAGAATGGACACTTTCCAATTTACGTATGTTAAATGTGAGCAACAGTACTTTCATTAGTAGTACCCAGTTTTGTGTTGTTATATCTCTTGCAAAACTTCAAAATCTTCAAAGTTTGAATGTCAGCAACACAGAATTCAACAAACATGGACTTGACATCATTGTGGAAGAGTTACCTACCCTTGAAAGCCTTGATATCTCAGGCACACCCATCAATGACATTTCACCCCTCAGAAAATGCAAAGAGCGCTTACGCTACTTGTCTATGTACAATTTGAGGTCTTCACATAATGATGATTATGTTTCTATATTATGTGAATTATCTAAACTTACACATTTAGATGTGTCTGAAGTTGATACACCATCAATTGTGGACACACAAGTAAGGTTTAAGGTCCAGGAACTACTTAAACGAAAATCTTCTCTACCAAACTTGACATCACTAGACATTTCAGGAAAAGATGATATAGTTGAAGTCGTATTATTGTAAGTATATTTATTATTCTCTGATCAAAATGTCTGTTCTGTTATGCAAATTCTTGATAATATTACATAAGATTGTGACATCAAAACATTATCATTTCATCAGTGAGTTAGCAAAAGCTGAACAATTTTTAAAAGCTCCATTTGTTTTTATTCTTTAATTTACATAAAATATTACCATTTTCACTTAGACCTAATTTAAATCTTTAGTAGATATGAGAAATGATTCAAGTTAATTTATGTAAATGATTATTGTGCTAAAATTTAGGTTAGTTTGTATACATATGATAATTTTGCTGAAGTTAGTATTACTTCCTTGATCTTTTGTCTTAAGCAATACTAGGATTTTCTGCTTATATAACTAGGGAATCAAACAGCCCAGTTGGCTAGGGCTATAGAATACACTGACTGCATCTCTGCAGAGCGGTAAGACTTCCTCTAACAAGTCTCCTGGATATGATACTAAATTATCTGATGGAGATTTAGGGGATGTGGAGTACCCCTTCATTGCACTTGCTCTCAGGTCCACTCTAGCCCAGAGTGATAGTACCTGATAGTATCTTATCTCTGGGTCAAATAAAACTGTTTGACATTTAAACTGAATGCAAACAAATGACTTATACTAAATTGATTTGTTTGAAATAGAACTGTTTGATCTTTTAACTGTGTGTAAACAAAGGATCCCCACACATGGCCGCGCAAAAGTAGGACGACCAGCTCGAACGTACATTCAGCAGCTATGTGAGGATACAGGATGTTGTCCTGAAGACCTACCGAGGGCGATGAACGATAGGGAGGAGTGGCGAGAGAGGGTCAGGGATATCCGTGCTGCCAGCATGATATGATGATGATGAAACAAAGGATAGATGTTTAATTGAATTGCTAGTGATACATAGCAATTGTTAGAACCATTTAACTTTGTTGACTTATGCTAAACTGAATTATTAGAAATAGAACTGTCTGATCATTTAACTATGTGTATCTACAAAATGTGTTTACAAATCATAGATTTAATATATATATATAAATGGTTGATATGCCATAAAACTAAACCAAAGGAATCAAAATACTTGTACGCTTAAATAAAATGCTAGTTTACTGTTTGGAATTTGTACCATTATTTTTATGATTTTGTTGCTCATTTTGAAATATTTATTAAATTGTCCCCTTGCAATGTGCATTTTGCTAAAGATTATGCTCTGAATATATATATTACTGTAACCAATGAGAAAATAATGTTTATTTGCAGTTAATTTGTATCATAAAGTGAACATTTTCAAGAAATTTATTGGAAATACTAATGTTTTATAATTTGGGAAAACTTTCTACCTATGAAAGAAATAAGTACTCAGCTTTTTTGAAAATGAGGGAAAGTGTTGTCATTCTCACCCACTATTTGAATCTAACTTACAATACAATCTATTGTTTCACTTCTACAACATTTTTTTTTCTTAGATCCCTGCTTTCATCATTTTTTGCACTAGACATTTTCTTATTTTTCTGCTCTGATTTTTTCAGAGTTCATTTTAGTTTTTTATACAAGGTTTACAGTTCTTCTGTAACAAATTTTAGTTGATTTAAATTTAACTAATATTGTCAGGCTTACTTTTTACAGTTTAAAATTGCTTTTTAAGTTACCAGACCTAATTGAATTTACCAAACTTTTTCTCCAAAGTGATAAAGTTATCCTCTCAGCATTTCAAGACAAATATTTTCCTTTATTAAGCTATGATATTCATTCACTATGATTGAAAGCTAATATTTCTATGTAGTGATTTGCTTAATACAAAAATAAATAAAAGATATTGTTCATATTGTTAATTTATTTATTCATTTTTTTTTAAAGTTCTTTGTGTGCACTTCAACCTTAAATAAGACTAGATGACCCCTGAACCTGTCCATTATGATAGTGATACTTTTATTCAAGAAATAGTGAAGGATTCTAATTAGCATTTCATATATATATATATATATTTGACTCTATTGAGAATTTTTAATGGTTAAAAATGACATTCAGTGTAAGTGAAGATGCCAGAAAAATTAACATTCAGTTGTAAGTTGCACTAGAAATTGCTTTATTCTCCCAATTAGAACCATTTTCACTTCAGAAAACCACACACTTTAGAGGTTGCAAATCCTTACCACAAGGTTAAACAAAGAGTATGAATCTCCTTGTGTAATCGTTATTGGTGTTGGAAATAGAATCAGTGATCTGAGTTCAAACCCTGGAATACTGATCTCTTACTGAATTAACCTTGTGCTTTCTTTAAACAATACTATAAATAAGCAATAAAAGCAAATGAAATGGCCTTTTAAATACAAACTTTGATTTAAAAAAAAAACAATTGTATTTTCTTTATTCTAACTAGAAAAAATAAAGAACATAAATTTGCAAGTATTTAAGTTTTGATGTCATAAGATATATTAAATTAGAAAGATTAAGAAAATTAAATAAGAATGCATGTAAAAGATTACCCTTATTTTTATTTTGTTTTAGTTGATTTCTATATAAAATTATACATAGGATTACTTTGAGAATAAAACTGTAATGTTAGAAACCAATAAGACCAATTATTTATTAACCCAGTTTTGTTAAAAAAAAAACAGTATCCATGCCATGTACTATGAAAAACTTTATTTATTAGTGGTATATGAAATGTATTGCAGGATTTGAAGCACATAAATAATATGGGCTGCCTCTTACTCTTCTTCATTTTTTTTTTTTTTTTTTGAGTAACCACTTAGCACTCAGGCCTGTTGATTGCCTCATACCAGGGGGGCTTTACCACCAGGTACTACTTGCGTGGCAAGGCTAAATCTATCACTTGACATCTGAGGCACCAAAAAATGGGGGATGCTGAGGTGATTAAGCAATTTTTGTTGTGAGTCTCAATTTGTGCATGGTTCTTCAATACAAAATGACTTTAGTCAAATCTGACTTGGTGGAAAGTTGAATAAATTTCCCACCACACCCCTGGTACTACCTGCATAGCAGGGCTATCTTTATTACTTAATACTTGAGGTGCACTTAAAGAGGAATGCTGAGGATATCAAGCATTTTTTGTAATGGCCATGCATGAGTCTCATTTTGTGTGAGCTCCTTCCATATTAAAATGACCTTTTACCAAGTCTGGTCTAGTAGGAGGTTGGATAAATCCTTTAATAATATGGGCTGTTTTGAGGCAAATCTAACTCAGCTAGACTTTAATAGAGACATCATTAATGAATAAGATGCTCATTAAGATTAGATAATGATTGTTTAATGACCATTGAGAATATAATATCAATAAATAAGGGAATTGTGATATTGGTTCAGTGACAGACAGACATATAATCTAATCTTGATTATAATAAAATGATATCAAATTCTCTTTTATCAACCAGAGAATGTAAAACTATATTGTTGTTAACAAATAACAAAGTAAACCCTTAAAATCACTTTCTTTATTACTTCTCACTTAATCAAATTCATCATCTTACATTTAATTTTATCCATCCAATGGACACTGCAATGAAAATTCATTAATCATGAATTCCTCATAACCATGTGATAGATGTCAAATTGGTCACTAGATTGCATGCAAGCAAGTCATTAATCCTACATATATACCCATTATTCCCAGTGACAAACTATTTCTCTTTGGCATGCAACAGAGATCTAGTTTCCAGTTCAAGTTTGTTTCAGGATTACTGCAAACACAGTGACAAACTCTATCCTAGATTTGCATCTACCTACAAAGTGACTTCTCACATAGCCAACTCTGTAGCCATGAGCAGAATTGAAAATTTTAAGTGCTTGCAAATTCTTACCATAAAGTCAAATAAGGAGAATAAATTTCTTTGTGTAATGGTTATTGTCATAGGAAATGGAATTGGCAACTTGATTTCAAATCTTGAACAAGTTTATTTGCATTTCACTTTGCACTAATGCCCTTGGGAAAGATATAAAATCATTTTTTCTTCCTCTCAGGGCTGACTGAGATCTTTGACTTTGTTAAGACAATCAGTCTAGTTGAAAGAAAACCAAGTTCAAACCAGCAGTACTCTGCTTAAAAATTGTGTCATATCCTACCCATTAAATAAGGTTTGGATTAATACAAACATGGAGAACCAATACATTGAGGGTGTCCTCATGGTATAATGGCTAAAGTGCTGGACTGCATCTTAAAAGTAAGCAAGTCCAAACTTTCAGACTCTTGGGAAAGGAATGAACCTCTTTATCCCTCCAACTATGGACTAAATAGTACCACTTTCATTCTACAAGAATGGCTTTGGCATTAAATAACCCATGAACGTTGATATATCATTGAATAAACGAATATATCACAAGCAATATTGTCTATGCAGGGATTCTTTCATAATAAGAATACTTAATATCAGATGTTGAAAGTGACATGCATATTATAGATAAGTAAAGGAAAATTTTTAACAAAAGTCACTTTATGAATGAACATCAATAGCTATCTTAAAAGCCTATATATAATACAGGTCAGTACTGCTAATCATAGTAATATTACTATTAATTTTAGGTTTTATATTTCTAGATAAAAAATTAATCATCTTTTCATTTCAGAATTTTCTGTTCTAAAGTTAGATGTTGAAACTGGTATATGCAAGTTTTCAGTAAAAAAAAAAAAAAATTTAACTGTATTTAGTCTCTAGTTTTCAAAAAAAAAAAAAGTTGGGAAAAAAATTTTGGCGTACAATAAATGTTATCAAAGTTCTGGAATAGTGTTTATTTCTATAGAGCCCTTTATGGTAAATGTTTCAGTTTCTACTTTTAAACTGTTTTATAAACTTTTTTATTTTTATTTCTTAAAACAGGCAGTATTTAACATGTTCCAAGTCAGAATTGTGTATTATGTTACTATATTGTAAAGTTATATCTGACTAGATAGCTACAAATGATATTTACATTCCCATTCATGATGTTATTACTTTGTTGCCATTACTCCCAGGTCTACTCTGTCCTGGTGTGGTAGTAACTGTAAGGGTCCCATTTATAAGTCAAATGTTTGCAAATTTGTATTAGATAGGAATACTTCAGACTATCTGTGTATAAATTATTAGTATTATAATGCGATTAAAAATGATTGTCATGGAATGTTGAAAATATAGTCATGATTATTATCAAATATTTACTAATGAGTTTAATTTTGACATTAAATAACTTATAAGGAGTTTATATTCTGTTAAACTAATAAACCAACCCAAAGCACATATCAGCTGGCTGAGATCATTTCTACAATTTTAGTATTAGATAGGAATACTTGATACTTTATAACTGCTAACAAATGATTATTAAGATAGTTACTTGAATTTATATAATTGTGTATAAATTATTAGCATGAGATGGGAATATTTGAAACCCCATAACTGTATGCAAATTGTGTTAAATAGTTTGATTATGATCAAATATTTACAAATGAATCTAATTTAGCATTAAATAATTCATCAGGAGTTAATATGCCATTATATAAATAACCAAACCAAACATACTGTACATTTTGCTTGTCATCTGTGATTGTCTAAAAGGTTACTGGCTTTCCAGTACTGAGAATCAACTCCACTGGTTGTGTATGATCAGTCTTCTGCAGATGAAAATATTTATCACTTTGATTAACCCCTTTTGCATGTGAAGTAATGTCTGGACAACAGATGAAAATATTTATCACTTTGATTAACCCCTTTTGCATGTGAAGTAATGTCTGGACAACAGATGAAAATATTTACCTTACACTCTGTACAACAGACTCATCTATTTTTATTTTAGTCCATACATATAACCATGATTGGCTCTAAAAGAAAATAAGTGGGAAGTCATCAAATATCAAGAGCAGAAATGTTGCTTTTTATTTAAGTTATGTTGTGGCTAACACATTATCTTATGGTTCAATAATACACAAATTAATTGTTAGGGTCTTGTTTACTTTTTCAATTATTAAGAACAACAACATTGTCTTGCAAACTATTTTATTGTTAAGTATAAGAAAATGTATCCCTCTGAAATTTTGACTGCTACCTTATGATGTCTAAATTTGATTTCAACCATTTTCTTTTATCCACTTTTTGCATAAGTAAAGATTTTCTGAATTCATTTTGAAGAAAAATGTTGATATTGAATATAAAATCCACAGAATGTAAAACTTATGTAAGATAAAAAAAATTATGATTGCTGATTTTATTTTTAACAGATTTATGATTTGTATGATACCATTTGCTGTAGAACATGATGGTTAAAACATCATGGTTAACATAATGGTTAAAATCTAGGTTAAAACCTTATGGTTAACTTGATGGTTAAAACATAGAACAATGAATGGAATTTTACAAATTTTCATGGATGCCATGAAAATTTATGGAAAAAAAACTGAACTCAGTTTTCATACATTTCTGATCTTTTTCATAATTTTCAAAAGACTCAAAAATATAAGATTAAAAAATATTGTTAGACAATATATTGTTCTGGTACATGGTATAAAAGGAAGGCTATATGAATCATTCAGGGCTTCCTTTATATTGATAAAATGTTTACATTGAAAATACTTGTTTTTATTAGGAATAGTTTCTCTTAGTATTCTTTTATTCATACCATATATAAACAATTATGAATGCTTAGTGCATTTTACGAGTGTTGTTAATATCTGATAAGGCTCAGATTCTTTTTACTAACTCCTGAATTGGAAGTTACAAAAATAATGTTAACTAAATTATCTCATTTCATTAGTTATGTGTTCTGTTATTGTTTGATATAATAGGGAAACTGCTGAAATCACATGTTCAATGTTAAACAGAACACTTAAGATTCAGAGAAGGCTTGGAAACCTTGAAAGAAAATTTTTGAAAATTACATTAGGCAAATGACAGATGCAGTAGATGAAGCAGACAAACTAGAATTACTGTTGTATTTTGTATCACCAAATTTAGGAGATAAATAACAATACAATATACAAAAGCTATGAACTTACTCAATAAAACCTATACACAAGTATGAAATTTATGCAAGTTATGGTCTGGTTATTAGAAAATGACAATCTGGTGAAACATTAGATTAGTATATGCAAAGTTTGCAAAAAGACTGGCATTTTCAATAGGTTATAATGAATGAACATAAAGAACTGACTGATGCATTTGTCATCAACAATTTTTAGAAAATAGGAAAATTTACTCTTAGTGAGGCTCTTTAATGGGTTTATAGCCTAGAAAGTGCACAAAGAATCCCTCAAGTCTACCCACAAGATAGGTATCTCACAAGAAGCTGCAGCCATAAGAGATGTGGTAGTAACAAAGAGAACTATGATAAAAAATAGAAGTAGAAGGATGAAACTTAACAGCAACATCAGCCATAGTGTCAGGTGTGACAGTATTTATTTTTCTAGACTATATCTAGAAGAACATGATGAGAATCTCAGGTTTGAAATATGGATTTACTTTCAGTGATGAAAAGTTCATGTCAGTCTTAGAACAACTATAACTGCTTGTTATAACTCACTTGGTAAAGTGAGTTATAATGAAATTAGACTTGATCTGGAATGACTATGATCCCTAACAGACCTACAAGAACCCTCTTCTCTGCAAGCTGGAGAAAGAATTGTAGGATACTTTGCATATTACATCAAATGGATTTGTAACTACCCAGGCAAAATATTGAAATTAAACTGGAACTATTTCCACTTCCAGAAGAACCTTCCAAGAGCTGAAGAAAAGTCTAGTGGATGCTATGGTCAGTATTACTGCTGAGGATAAATTCTTTCAAGTAGAAAGGGATACTAGCTATCACTGCATAGTTGTTACACTAAACCAAGCATTCTGGTCTCAAACATTTAAACACCTCAGAACAACAGAAGTTTCTCCTTTGTAGAGAAAAAAAGCATGTACATTTCTAGAAGACTTAAAATAGTGGCATTGTTTGAGGTTTGAAAGTGTTTTTAACTTTTTTTAATTTATATAAATACTTGTGCATCTGCTGAACCCCACATTTTCCTAATTCACTTAATTTCATTTATGTCAAAAATTATATTTGTTTGTGAGAAAAATAGTTATTTCTCTGCCATGGATAATGCATAAATCATATTTAAAATCCTTTAAAGTATCTTAGGAAAAGAATGTGTATATCCAGATGCTAGATAACTTGAGTTTATTTCAGGATCATCTAAAATCAGCTCTGCAGTAATTTTATATATTTTTAGGTACAATGCTTCCTCCACTTATATCATCTGAAGAAAATTACTTAGGTTAATGAACTCTTAAAATTTACCATGAAACATAGCTGAAATTAATTGACTCTAAATGGCTAGGTAATGAAAATGAATGTCAACCATTGTTTAGTGTAAACTTTGTTTCAAATCTTTTAATGATAAGTAAGAGTGCTAGTTATGTGCACAGAGATATTATACAAGGGTCATTCAATAAATAAGGGAATTTTTTTCAAAAAAAGCAAAAGAAAAAAACTTTTTCTGAAATCTTTTACATAATTGTAAATCTTGCATTGTTTGGAATTGGTTTAAAGCAAAAATTATGTTAATCTCACAAAAATATTTGATTTGAGATTATTCAAAATGGCAACAAATCAGAGTGCTCAAGGCTTGAACAGAGGTTTGTCATTAAACTTTTGGTGGCTAAGAAGTGCAAACATGTGAAATTTACAGAAGAATCTATGACAAATATGGAGAAGTATGTTTTAGTCAAAATAATGTTTACAAATGGGATAAACATAGGTTTTCTGCTATGAGCCTGAGTTGAAAAGACAGTTGAGAGTGGAGTGGAAACACACTGACTCTACAGTAAAGAAAAAGTTTTGGCTGCTGCAGTCAGTAAAGAAGGTGATGCTGATAGTCTTCTGGAACATGAAAGGATCTATCATCCATAATTATTTCCTTGAAAAATGGTGCAACTGGAAACAGTTCTTCCTACTGCTAACTCTTTAGGCAAAATTTACCTTAGTTATAAAATGACCCTCTTGTCAAGCTTATTGTATTACTTACTTTTTAACCTAAGACTTGAAAAAAGAGTGACTAAGTTGCCTAACAATCTTTCATTTTCCACAAAAATCTAGTGTATATTTGATATGAATTTAATGCTATTTTTTTCTGCTTTGATAAAATATCTCCATATAATGTATATGTGTTTATTTATTTTTTACTGTATAGTTTTTGTTTTTTTTATCAATTAGCTCTTTAGTTACTGGTTTTGAGATTTTCAGTAATCATATACTGTTTTTTAACATACATGGGCTGTAGTTATATTTTTAAAATTTCCTAAAGGTATGATTAAACATGCCCACAATTTTTGATTGAATGATATTAAAGTCTTTACATATGAAGAATATAAGCAAAACATTAGTTTTATAAAATATCTCAATCTTACTATTTATAGAATATCATGAAGAATAACATCCTACTTTTTAGTTCTTGCAAGTAAATATTAATTTTATATGTTCTATTTGAAGCAAGAAAAGAACTGTTAGATAAAATCATTTTTATCAGAAAAAATTCCTTAACAGTAAGGCATATAAAGTTATGGTTATTTTTTTCATTTTGTGAGCTAAATTATTTTTTTTATTAGAGCAGAAAGAATCAAAACATATCTTGATAACTAATTATTAGCTTATAACCTGAAGCAATATTGCAGAAATGAAAATTTAATTTCAGTATGAAAAATTAAAAAGCTGAATTATACTGAACAACATACTGCTCTTAGTTACAAAATAGCAAAATATATTTATTCAGTAAAGAAGTTAAACCATTTATCTGATAGTAATTTGCTTGGGGCTTTTTCTCTGGTGGTATTTGACTCTTGGATGATTTACACACAAAGAATTCTCCACTCTCAATTTTAAGTCTCAATACATTTTCATTTACAAATCTAAACAAATTCATAGACACATAAGTTGATTTGCAATAGAAATGATATATTAATGTTAAATTCTTCTTGCCTAAATAGTTTCAACATACCTTCTACATGAATATATACATATATCTACATTTGAATATATTAACATAATTCTTAAATATTTGTAAAGATTAAAATTGTTCATAAAAATTTAAACATTATATACACTGCAAAAAGTCAAAAAATATTAATTTAAAATCTAATTTCTTTATAATTTTATTTTCTAAAATCAATCCATCTTAAACTCTTTATTCAGTATTTTAGGTAACATGCAGCTTGTATGCTGATTTTTTTTTTTATTGTTCTTATGCCATAGGTTTTCACACAACCATATTTACTCTTTATATATAAGCATATGAAAACAGGAAGATAAGTATAAGATTGAAAATAAAAAGAATTGTACAATATTCATATTCTATGAACACTATTATTCATCTTATTTTTACCAATGTTTGCTTTCTTATGAGTTTTAAAGTTTCATGCCATAATCTGCACAAATTCTTTACACAAATTAAAAAGTAGTTTTTCAAACTAATTTTCTCATTTGATATCTTAGTAATAAAAAGATTTTGGTCTCGGACTGATTAAATCCTCACTGACTTATGGAATTTGTTTATATCTAAAAATTTCGGCATTTATTCTTTCAATTCATATAGCATTACCTGAAGATTTTCAGAGATTATCAGTTGGAAAAAAATCACATTTTAAAGAAGTTATGATTAAATAATTTTTCTTTTTAAAAGAAAATATAGAAACTATGACTGTTATATTTCATTCATAGTATTTATGCAAAAGTTTTCCAAACTTCTTCAGCTCTCTCTATCAAAAGTTGAAAAGGTACAATAGATGGTATTCTTATAGGAAGATATTATATTTAAAGTATATTTTAGAATATATTTAGCTATAAACTTTTCATATTTTATTAAAGGCAAAATATTTGGATAGTGATTGGTTAAGTTAGTTTTATGCAAACTTATAATAAAATGAAAATGAAATAATGCCTTAAGATATATCAGCATGTTATGATGATTCTTTTTGTGCTGTTTGAAGAAATAATCATTATATTTCTTCAGTTAAAATGTATTGTTAATGTATTTTTGTATGTAAGGAAAACTTTCCAGTTGTTTGAGTGTTATTTGGTGTTCAGCTTGTGATTGAGTGTCTGATTAGTAGAAAGTATATTGATATTATTACTATGTCAATAAAAAGAGCAATTTCTTTGATCTTAATATTTTCATTACCAAAGGTTATTTTGCTAGCTGTTCTATTGAACTGCGGGAGCATCTTTGATAATGAAATCCATAAATTTACAAATGCAAGTCTTTTAAAAGAATAAACACAAACTTATTTTGTAAAACTTTGATTATAATCATGTTGCTCACCCAGTATTACTCATATTATTTACCTGTATGACATGTAAAACAAATTGAATTAACATTTAAATGTTTCCACATTGCAATTACTGTTGATTTTTATATCAAAATTTTTATTTTCTACTCAGTTGTAGAGCAATATTATTTTCCCACTTGACTTGAGAATTGTTATCTTTGGATTAATATTCTGCTGGCTCTTTTTCCCCAATGTCAGTCCTTTCTCTGTGATTACTTGGATGACTCCCACTGCTTCCCATTAACTATTTCTATATGAGGTTTCTATGCCAACTATTCAGACTCAAATTCTCATTAAGTGGTCAGTGCTCTTCTTTGAAAATGGTTCTTATTTTATCAGTGACTGGGAATGCTTTTCATGGTGTGAATGATCTCATACATCTGCTCTTTTTGTTACACATAACTCTGCAAATAATTATTTAATTAACTACATGTTTTTTTCTTTTTTCATTTGTTTTTTTTATAGTTTAATTGATATATATATGTTAGTTGAGCAACTTTAATATAATAAGCTTTTATCTACACAAAACTATTATTTTCAGTGATTTATATCTGATATATTAAACTGCAAACCATTTTAAAACTGAAATTTTATTCTTTGATGACCCTATGGTACTTTGTAAGTCAATAATTTACCTGGTGCCTTAGTAATTACTTGAAAGTACAATATTGCTCTGTTCATATATGTAAAATGTAGAGAAAAATACCTATCATGGGAGAAAAATACCTACCTGGGAGAAAAATACCTATCATGAAATCTCTGTATCTCCTTCCTCGATTTATAATATTGAGATTGCAGAAAAATTCACTTTTGATTCTTGGGTTATTTGTTAGAAATGTATTCTAAGGCTTTGAGGTCTATATTAGATGTTACCTTATAGATAGAACTCTTAAAGATAGAAGGGTCAGTTAATAAATAAAGGAAAAAAACTTTTTAACTAAAATAAATTTTTACCCCCACCCAAATGTAAACTGCTGTGTTTGGAAATGGTTTATAGCAAAAATTATGTTAGTCTCACAAGAATATTTGTTTTGAGGCTATTCAAAATGGCAACAAATCAGTGCTCAAGGCTTGAACAGAGGTCTGTCATCAAATTTTTGGTAGGTGAAAAGTGCAAACATGTGAAATTTATAGAAGAATATGTGATGATTACTGAGAAGAATGTTTTTGTCAAAATAATGTTTATAAATGGGCCAAACAATAAGTTAGCCAGTACAAACCAGGGTGGAAAAGATTATAGAGTGGAAACGCACTGACTCTCCTGCAGAGAAAAAGTTCTGGCTGGTGCAGTCAGTAAAGAAGGTAATGCTAATAGTCTTCTGGAACATGAAAGGATCTATCAACCATATTAATTCCCTTGAAAAATGGTGCAACTGAAAACTGCTTCCTACTGTTAACTCCTTAGGCAAAATTCACCTCATTTATAGAATGACCCTTGTAAACATCAGATTATTGCTTTCTGTTTCACTGGGAAATAAAATGTTATACTTATACAGTCACTTGAAAAGCTAATTGGATTCTTAAAATAAACTTACAGAATAGTATTTTTATGTTACCGTATTAGGTTTGATTAACCATTATATTGAAGCTGGATCAGAAAATTTGCTGCAAAAAGTTATGTCTTTAACTTTGTCTATACTGAACACAATATGTGAAAAGATTAAGTTCATTTGATTAATTTTGGATCAACTCTTATAAACAAGCTTGAATTCATTTCACAATGACTTTTTTGATATTAAGGTGTATTAGCTACACAAATAAATGTCAGCAACTTAGTAGCTAGACAGATTGTGACCCCTGCCTCCCCACAAATTAAAGATTTGCTGACTTTGCCAGTTTATCTATAACTACAAATCCAAATATCATCAAATTACTCACTTTATAGACTGTTAAGTTAAGTATTAAATTATACTTGCCTCTGGTAGTTATCTATAGAAAATATGGTTTAATTTTCTTTGTATTTTAACATATGATTGAGTGCCTATTTGGAATTTTTTTAAGAGACAGATTTCAATTTGACTTTAAAAATTTTACTAGTTTGACTTGAACATACTCACTAGAAATTATGAAATATAACTACTTCTCTACCTTTGAAATAAGAAAGAAAAAAACAAATCTACATGAGTATGATAGTATTAGTACATATAGATGCAATATTTATCAGTATCCATTAACAGTTTTGAATTTTTATGGAGCAATAGATATTAAGTTTTGATGGTTTTATATTATTTATCACAATTGCTGCTGTTTATCTCCTTACTTAGTTCATTATTCAGATTACCAACCATCACAAATACACACATGCACAACTAACTTAAATTTTTTTTTTTGTTTTTTTTTTTTTTGTTATAAAGAAATTATATCAAAAAAGTAAATATATATTTAAGAAAATATCAACACTTTTACTGTAGCTCATAAGATTTATCTCTAAAGCCCTGATATTCCTTTTATTTAATTGTTTACTTGTTTGGAGAAAGATTTTTTTTGAATGATCTTTTACTCTTCTTTTTTTTTTTTAATTTCTGCTATAAGCCCCAGCCAAGCAAAGATTTAGAATATAGAGCTACTACCATATATGTACATTTATTATATTTGATTATTCAAAAGAAAAGATGTGGATCAGTTTCAGATAGTCATCTTGATATTTGCTTTGCATATTTTATCTTGAGGTTCTGTTTCTAGAAAGTAATTATACAATGAGAGGTAGATGTATAAGACTTTATTTCCATGGAACTTAAGCCATTATCCAGTAATAATACTAGTAAAATGATGAGTAAATTTATTTTGTTTTAATGGCATATCAACCTTTGTGGATTATGCTAAAGCCATCCTTGTAGAAGAACCGTAGTTGTACTATTTAAACCATTGCTGGGTAGGTGATATAGGGGTTCATACCTTTCCCAAGGGTATTATCTGAAAGTGAACACAGGGTTGAGAAAATAATTTTCTTTATCAACCATATGGAAAACTAAACTGGCCTTGTAGGTTATTGCTGCTGCTTAAAAAAATTAACGCTGTCCGAAAAATTTCAACTCCAAAATTCTTATATATATATGTGTGCATTCAAACAGTTTTCAAAAAAACTACTTTATATATTTTTATGATACATATATGAAAAAAAAAAGAAAGGTTTTTACACTAACCTGTGCAGGTTTGAAATCTTTTCACTGAAAATTGTTTATGCTATGGAGCCTGAACTTTAAGGGACAGTGCTGTCCAAACCAAATGACCAATTCTCTCAGGACAAAAACTAAGATTAAGAAAAAATTTTATTCTGATTGGTTGCCAAATTTGAGTATTTTCCCCCTTCATGCAGCTTTGGAAATCGGTGAGATTTTGCATGGGTAACGCACGTGATGCTAAGGTGTAACACACGTGACAACAAATATCTTAATTCTCAGGGGTTCAATGAATAAAAATTTACAAAAGGACTATTGTAATAATTAGAAGACTCCATAAAAATTTAGAAAAACCCATTTTTATTAAAAAATAAAGGCACAATTCGCAGAGTTTATACATTGTTTAAAAATGTTTAAAATATCCTTCATGTCCGAATGTAATGCACATGACACTACAAACAAGACTATTATTAAAAAATGGTCATAGGTATGGGTTTTTTTTCATGTATTACATGAAAGAGTAATGCCTTAAGACTACACAAGCCAAAAAGAAAAGAGAGTAAAGTATTATAAGGGCGATTTTAAATAAATTTTATCACTGAAAACCCTTCTGAACTTTAACACATGTGACATGGAATGGGTCGTTATGAGTAGTTAGGAATAAAGTAGAGGGAGTTTCTGTCAGAAGAATATTAATATTCATTGTATAAATCTGCAATTTCTCCCTACCCCATTTTCATGGGTTATAGACAAAGAAACTAATAAGAATTCTGTAAAAAACTGCATTAAATGGTGAGCTGAAAGGACAATATCCGGGTCATATGGCAAATGAAAGTTACAATTATTGCCTGGTCAATAAAGAAATATGCAATCTAGCATTTATCTTAATAGACTATTTTGTCCTTCCTATTTCCATGCACTTTTCATTTGCTACTAACTTGATTTGGTCTAACTGGAAGCAATACTTGTTCTAATCAATCATTTCAGCTCTTCAAATCACAACTTATATAAGCATCACCTTATTTGGAAGAAGAACCAGCATTTTCATAATTGTTCATTCACTAGTTAATCTTCCAAAAGGGCTAAATATTTCAAAAATTAAGAGGCGCAATCTTTTTTTTTTTTTTTCTTAAATTCTCACAACTTTTATCAAAACCCCAACATTTTACAAAGCTGTCAGTAATTTTTCAACTGATGTCTATTTCTAGTACATAATTATCAATGCAGAAAAAGTTGAATCATTTAATAGATTTTCAAAGTTTTCTTGTAAAAATTATCAGAATGTTTCATTTTATATATATATATATATATATATATATATATATATATATATATATATATATATATATATATATATAATCTTCCAAATTATGTTATTTTCATAGTGTGTGTGTGACCTTCTGAAGTTATTATTATGTAGAATTCCAGCTTGTTCACTGCAGAGTTAACCATAAAAAATAGGTTGATTTTTATAAACTTTCCAATGAATTTGTTTCTATGATTAAACTTTTTTCTTTTGATTACTTAAATGGAAAACAAATTTTATAAATGTCATTTACCTTACGAGAGAACAAAATCGCAAAAGATTGTTTAAAAAAAATCTACTTATTTATTGATTTATTTTGACAGTTTTGAAGATACCAAATATTTACACAGTTGATGTAAATTTTCATCTAGTAAGTTATAAACAATGAATAGATAAATTTCTTTTGAACAAATTGTCAAGTAATCATACACAAGGAATACAGACAAGTCCTTAATTTCATTGAGAACGATACAATTTCATTGTACACAATATAAACCATTATGGTCTTGTTTATAATAGATATTTAAATTGTATATAACAAAGAGCCTAAAATATCATCATAATAACATATAAAATATTAAAAATTTACCTTGCAAATTTAACTAATTTAGTTCTTATTTTTCTTTCGCTAGCAAATAACTGAAATATATAACTTTACAATGTAATAACTATTGACTAAATTTGCGAGAAACCAATGTAGTTATTTTTTTTAAACACACACAAACACACTTTTTCTATATAACAGACTAGTTATGGTTTTGGGAATATGACTGTAATACTCAGTAGCCTAAAATGTTTATTTGTTATTAGACAAGTTTAGTCTTTTCTTTATTTAAAAAAAAATCACTTTTCATTATATTGTGACAGCTGTTATATTGCACATTTTAAAACTTTTCTCAAAACTTGCACATTTTTGTTTATTGATTATAACATTGAAGATAGAAGAAAATAAGCAATATCCTCACCATATTTCACTTTTTTTAGAAATGTAAAAATTCAATTCAAACAAAAAATATTTTAGCAGTGCTTAGAGAAGGTGAATGATAAAATGTGTCAAAAGTAAATTGTAAAATTTTATGCTGGAGATTTCTTATTAAATAATGCTCCATGGTTGGATAGCAATCAAATGAACATGTTACTTAAGAATAACTAGCAGTATGAGAAATAGCCAACATAAGCAAAATATCCAAATCAAGTGCTAAAAATCACTTACATCAATTTTGTATGTTAGGTTCCTTAATGTGTAGCCTCCATATAAGTTAAGTGAAAAAAGATCCAATTGGACTGTTATTTCAGTGTGCAAAATGTAATTAAAAAGTTCCATTTTTTTTAACAAGTTGTGATTGGTGATAAGTAGATATTTTACAAGAGACTATGGGGCAAATCACATGAACCACCACTAACCCTACCAAAAACCAGCCTTCACTCCCAAAAAGAGGATACTTTATACACTGTGAGATTGAAAGGGAGTTATCTGCTCTTTCTGGATAACTTGGCTGGGATGTTTTCATTTGCCATATCAAGTATATGTTCCACTTTTGGATTATTATTTACAGAATTCTCATAATGAAAACATCAGTTTGTTGGAAGGCGGCTAAAAGCACCCAGAGCAGTTATATAATATTAAGATACACAGATAAGTATGATGTAATAAATTTTGTGAGAAAATTCACTGCTCAATTTTCCCTAAATCTTATACTGAATTACTATTTACTAAATGTTGATAGTTTGAAACATCTTATACATGTACTTGAAATAAGATTCTCTTAGTACCAGTAATAATGTAGATATGATTTTATCTTAGGATCCATTATTTATTACCTACTATTCTAAGACTAAATTAGAAAAACAGGCTGCATTTAATGTTAAGAATTGCCTGTTTTGTCAAGATGTTTACATTTTGGGGCATACTTTTTTTTTTGTCTGCTAAAAGTGTTGGTGGCCTAAAATGCACTTTGCATCAAAAATCATATCAAGAAATCATGGGAAAAAGTAACTAAGAAAATTTTGTTAAGACCACCTTGGATATAATTCATTAAAGTTAGAAGCCAAACTGGAAGTAGATACTTAGATATTTATCCCTACCTCTCTTCATGATCAGTTTAATGTGAGAGGATCCTACAGAAAGCAAGCCTTCTTTGGGTGGTGCAAAATATAGCTCAGTTCCATTGGAATTCTTCTTTTGAGGTGCCTAAGGTGCCAGGCAAAAAATTCTGCTCTTATCCCTTTTAGACAAGGGGACTGGTGCTTACCTGGAGAAGGCTCCCTGGAGGTGAGCTCATTAATTTTAAAGCCTTGAATGTGCCAAATAAGTAGAACAAATAAAATTCAACTAATACTGCTAAGTGACACTAATAATTTGATAATATATTCAGATTTATTTAAGAGTTAATTGGCATGTTATTAAGGATGATAACTTCAAGTCCAATACCATATTACAATTGGCATAAAAAAGTCAACTGCTTTGAGACAAGTTTAAGAAATAAAACAAAGTAAATTTAGGTAAATAAGAAGGCAATACATCTGTTTACCAATTTGTAAGAGGTAATCATAAAAGAGTTATATTCATCGTTCTTATTTACTTTTCCCCCAAAAAAATAATACTTGATTTCATTTGAGTTATAAAAATAATGTTACTTACAAAATATATCCTTATATGTGTCAGCTTAATAGTTTTGTTTTCTTTATTAATCTTAGTTTTAATATCTACTCTGTTTCCATTTTAGGTTTTTCCTGGTACAGTACCTTTTATTAAGCCCATTAAAAATAACAATTTTCTCTTCCATATAGAACATGAGATTTTTTTTCCTTTTTATTTGTATGTCTTTGAATTGTTGTTTTAATTATTTGTCTGAATAGATTGTTTTCTTTCATTTTTTTTTTTAATCTTTTTCAGAGAGTTTCTTCAGCATCATCCAAAGTTGAAATTTCTTGGCTTGTCACTGACCCGAGCGTGCCAGTTTAATGTGTTTTCTTCTGCAAAATGCTTAAATTCACAAGGCAATTTTATTGTTGTAAGGATTGTGCTTTGATTTGAATGAATTATAAGATCTTATTAGTTTCCTAGATAACATTTTTTACTTTTTTATAAAGGATATCTTTTAAGTAAGGTATTTGTTTTTGCCTGTCGGGGGCAGAAAGAAGACATGTAAGAAGAAAAAGTAAGTTGAACAAGTGTATTAGATAAACAGAACTTATATATAAATTAAGAGTGTAAGTACTGCAGGTAGAAGTGTCTGTCTGAACTGTTAGGTTTGACTGCTGGAAGAAAGTCAGTATTGGTCATTTGTTCCACCGACTGGATAAGTATGGCACAAGGCCTTCTTTTAGGTGGGTCCGGGAACAGGGCCATTGCCAAGACACACCCAGCGGCTCTAAAAATGCCTTAGGCCCCATCAGCATTCACCTAAAAAGGGGCACCTCAGATACTAAGCTATAAACCTAGCCCCTCCAAGGAGGGTTGGAACCTGGGTGGACAAACAGCTCCCTGAGGCTTGAGGATGCCAGTCTTGGTGCATCCAACATAAATGCCAGCTTACCAGAATCCATATCAGACACACCTGGCCAGATCTGTGTACTGTCCAACACAGCTGACCGAAGTATGTCCCAGCTCTCACAGGGAGGAAGTCAGTATTTGTCGTTTGTCCCACTGACCGTATGAGTGTGGCATAAGGGCTTTTTTAGGTGGGTCTTGGCGCAAGGCTGTAGCCCAGACATGCCCAGTGACTCCAAAAATGCCTTGGGCCCCGTCGGCATTTCCCTAAAAAGAGGCACCTTAGATACCAGGCAATAAACCTAGCCCCTCCAAGGAGGGTCGGGGCCTGGAGGATGACCCTCTAAGGCTCGAGGTTGACAGTCTTGGTGCACCCAACATGAATGCTGGAATCCATGTCAGACAGCCTTGACTGACTGACAGCAGAACCAGAACACACCCAGCCAGATCCTTGTACAAGCCAACATGGCCGAACGCAGTGTGTTCCAGCTCTCGCTGGGAGGAAATCTCAGTGAGAGTAACATAGGGTTAATATTTATGAAGGAGGAAGAGTTCATTATCCTGTAGGTAGGTCACAATAACAGTAATATTAATCAGTAAAAACTAAATAGCATTACATTTTTATGTTAGATTTAATGGTGTAAAATAAAAAAGCATATACGTAAATATAACTTTTATCATCTAACAGAAACACCTGTAAAGGAACCTGTATCATTGTTAGTAAATAAATGATAGTGTGACAGGAATTCTCATTTGTATAATTATTGATATATAAGTATTTACATTCTGTTTTTCTGGGATTTTTGCACAGATTATTTTATGCATTGGTCAAGTTTCTCAAATTCTTACTTAGAAACTATTAATCCAGTTTAAAAGTGGGGTAAGCCAAACTTTCTTAGACCTTATTTTTTCAATGCAGGTATCATTGAGGAATGAGAAAATTGAAATTTAATCTAAGGAATCAAATTGTAGTTTACCAAAGTTTTCCTTGTTGCCCAATGATTCCTGCACCAGAAAAATAAGGTCTAGAAAAGTTCAGCTTTAGGTTACCCTTTTTGTACTTTTAATCTGGACTATATAGCTTGAGTAAAGACTGACAGAATTTTGAAATTAGTTCTCTTCTATTATAAACAAGTCTTAAACACTTATATACACAGATTTTTATTGATTATATTTTATTAGTAAGATTTTTTCCATCAGATTTAACTCTATTTTTCTTGAAAATTATTTTTTTAAAGTATAGATGACTACAATTTTTTTCTTTCATCATTGCAACTTTTTTATTTCTTTTCTTGCAGGTTACAGGTGAAGCAAATGAAGTTCAGATTATGGAAGCATTGCGTCGATATATATCCCGATCACAATATGTCCAGAAATCATTGTATACATTATTTAGTTTGACACAAAACTTAGTTAAGCCTCGTCAAGATATAATAAAAGTAAGTACAAACATTGCATGATAAATATAACACTGTAGTCCCATCACTCGTTAAGTATCCAAGTTATCATCTTGAAGAGGGCTTAATGACATTTTTATTATTTTAAAAAGCTATAATTTTGTCAGTTGTATTTTTAAAATTTATTTTGCAGTGCACATAGTGACTTTTTCATATTTGTAATGATTTGGGCACCAAAGTCTATTATTCTAATATGTAATGTTTATCTTATGTCAGGATGCAACTCCCTGTTATTTTAGAACTATGTTTCTAAATGATAAGATTCTTTTCTCCTTACAAAAGTTTTCAACTAAAGGATAACAGCTTAAGATAACTTGTAGTGACAATACAAAGAACAATCTTGAAGGCACACTTAACATAAAGGTTACTGTTGTAAGTAATGGCATCAACTGAGTTAAAACCTGGATGAGGCTGTTTGCATCTCACTTTACGTTAATGCCCATAGAAAATACATCTATTGTCCTCTCAGCTGTGCATAAGTAGTAAGGTAGACTGGGTTCTTTAGTTTTGGTTGGACAACCAGTCTTGTAGAAAGAAAACTCTAAATTCAAACCAGCTTTAAAACTGTGTCACATCCTGCCCATGGCAGAGGGGTTGGATAAATATATACTTGACTGATACTAATTTAACACTTAATAATTATATGCCAATATAAAGTATCTGTTATTGTTTTCTTTCCTTCCCCTAACAAAATGCAGAGAACAAATTAACTATTTCACTGGCATATATTGTAGTATTTGTAGCACTGTGTCATATGCAAATATTATGGAATTTTTTACAATGTTCCATCTGCTGGTCCATACTTTTCAGCCTTTGGGGAATTTTACATAAGTTTCTCATTATTTTGATACAAAATTTGACTATTTTTGATGCATTTTTTACTAATTTTGTTGCCATGGAAATTCTGAGGTAAACAATATCGGTCTATTTGTACTAAGACTGGCTAGAAAAAATTACGTATGATTTAGATTCAGGGTTTGTAAGGATAAAAAAAGATAAATGTTTGCTGATGTGTCTCCTGCACTGCTTTAAGATATCACATGGCCAAGCATTGTAGATGTTAATTATAGATTTAGCAGATTTTATTAAGAAAACATCTTTTTTTTTTATTTCTAACACCTCTTTATAACGTTTACATTGATTATCATTGTATTCTATGAAGGTTTCAGGGTTTTAAGATAACTTTTTCTGGAAAATACCAATTATGAAAATACAACAGTGAATTTTTGGACCAAGAAACTTTTGTTTGAATTTAAGATATTTTTCTCTTATTCATCCTAGAAATCTGCAACTTGAATATTTTTCCCTAATTATAAAGTAGATGTTGACAATAATCTTATCAGATTGCTTTAATTCAAATATGACCTATTTAAATACCTGCCCTGTCAAATGGGGCTGTAGAATATGTCAACTGTAATTCTGCAGAGAAATAAGACCTCCACCCCCACCTAAATTTCCTGGGTGTGACACTGTATGTGAAGGTGAGGCTCTAGTCCTTGAACTTTGGGGAATGTGGCGTACATCTTCATTACTGCTACTCCCAAGTCCAGTTAGACCCAGATTGGTGTGTGTGTTTGTTATATAAACAGGATTTAGCATTAAATAACCTATAAGGTTTGATATGTCATAAAACATCAAACAACCAACCAACCCAACCTATTTAAAGACAGCACAAAATCTATTAAATCTGTTAACAAGAAGGAAGAATTATCTAAACCATATTTACACCATAATTTTCAAAGAAGATATTTAGTTTGATTATTATTTTATACCATGTATTGCTAGCAAAAATAAACAAGTATTCAAGTTTTTACATAATGAAATATATTAAATTAGAAAGAATAATGAAACTAAATAAAAATGCATATAAAAAGATTGTACTAATTTTTATTTTAATTAATTTCTATCTGAAATCATACACAAGATTGCTTTTAATGTGTTTGCGAATAAAACAATAATATTAGGAATCAATAAGACCAAGTAATTATTTAACCCAGTTTTGTTAAAAACCAGTATGTAAATTATCCACACCATATACCATGTAAACTTATATTTCATAGTGATATATAAAACACATTCAGGATTTCATTGTTGGTGAAAATAAATATATATATATATATATATATATATATATATATATATATATGGATGTGTGTGTGTGTGTGTGTGTATATATATATATATATATATATATATATATATATATATATATATATGGACGTGTTAGGTTTGGTTTCTTTGTTTAATGGCATATCAACTCTTTTTAGGTTATTTAATGCCAAAGCCATTCTCCTAGAAGAACAGTAGTGGTACTATTTAACCCATAGCTGGGAGGATAAGGGGGCTCATACCTATATATATATGGATGTGTGTGTATATGTATATATATATATGGATGTGTGTGTGTATATATATATATATATATATGGATGTGTGTATGTATATATATATGGATGTGTGTATGTGTATATATATGGATGTGTGTATGTATATGTATATATGGATGTGTGTGTATATGTATGTGTGTGTATATATGTATGTATATATATATGGATGTGTGTGTGTATATATATATATATGGATGTGTGTGTATATACATGTGTGTATTTTTATATATATATAGATGTGTGTGTATATATATATATATATATATATATATATATATATATAGTGTATCACAAAAGTGAGTACACCCCTCACATTTCTACAGATATTTAAGTACATCTCTTCATGAGACAACACTGATAAAATTACACTTTGACACAATGAAAAGTAGTCTGTATGCAGCTTATATAACAGAGTTAATTTATTTTCCCCTCAAAATAACTCAAAATATAACCATTAAAAGCTAAACCCCATGCCAACAAAAATGAGTACACCCTTTAGGGAAAGTTGTCAGTATTAACATACACCATGTCAACTGTCAATATTTTGTGGCCACCATCATTATCCAGAACTGCCTTTACTCTCCTGGGCATGGAGTTTACCAGAGCTTCACAGGTAGCCACTGGAATGCTCTTCCACTCTTCCATGATGACGTCGCAGAGCTGGCAGATATTTGAGACTTTGCACACCTCCACCTTCCGCTTGAGGATCCCCCAAAGATGTTCTATTGGATTCAAATCAGGAGACATGCTTGGCCAGTCCATCACCTTTACCCTCAGCCTCTTCAGTAAAGCAATGGTCGTCTTGAAGGTGTGTTTGGGGTCATTGTCATGCTGGAACACTGCCCTGCTACTCAGTTTCTGGAGGGAGGGGATTATGCTCTGCTGCAGTATTTCACAGTACATGTTGGAGTTAATGTTTCCCTCAATGAAATATAACTCTCGAACACCTGCAGTACTCATGTAGCCTTAGACCATGACATTCTGTTCATGGTTTTGGAAGTCTAGTCGAAGTGGAATCAACCTATTGGAGGATAGTCAAATTATTTAACACGCGAAATAAACTGATGGATGTTCACCAATCAGATAGAAGCAAAATACTGCTCTTCTTCTTTCCACCTCAAACTTAGTTTCTTATATGCTCATTAAATCTCGCCACTTCACATGATCTCGCCACTTCACATGGGCTTATCACATTCTCCTCCATAAAATAAGTCACACCTCTTGCATCCTTTTCTTCTTCTGGTTTCCGCGTTCTGGTAGCAGAGAGAGCACACCTTCTGTTTCTTCGAGGTAAGATTGTTCGTGGCATTACTACTACACTCCCTCCCTGATTCCTATGATCACACATGAAACATTCGGGAGGTGGTCTTTTGTGACGTGTGCTTCTTCATGGTAGTATAATCACTTGGTCTTCATTAGAAGTGTTATTGGAAGAGGTATCACCTGCATTTGTGCTGGGTGCCTGTTCACACGGTCTCTCTCGAATGGTTTCAAATCTTTCGCTTGCATCCTCTGAAACCATGTCAGAACAGACCGTCGGCTGGCCTGGTCCCCACTATGGGTCGCAGATCTTTCACATGGCATGGCATTCCGTCGACCATTATGTTCTGTACACTGGTAATTCTGGTCACACGTCCCCACTT